>CM019755.1:17934061-18094061 GCA_009761765.1 Phenacoccus solenopsis | reverse complement strand
CCTTCTGGCGCAGTGTGGCGCAGGGGCTAATTTCTCAGATTTTTCATTGAATTTTAGAAACCTTAAGAAGAAGCGTAGGGAATAATTTCTCTTATTTTGGGGCTAATTTCTCTGATTTTTCATTGAATTTCAAAAATCTCAAAAAGAAACGCAGGGAGCAATTTCTCTCATTTTGCGGTCAATTTCTCTGATTTTTCATTGAATTTTAAAAATCTTATAAGTTCTGGTGCACTCAGGTTTTTCTAAAATTTTACTTCATTTTTCATCATTGTAAAAAATTTCCATATTTTTAAATTGTTTATTTTACTAATTTTTAAGAAAATATACATCATTTTTTACTTAATGTTTCATTTAAACAGTTTCAAAAATTCCAAATTTTTGTATCCAACTTGTATTCATTTAGCTACATTTTCTTATATTTTTTCCCAGATTTTTCTATAAAATTCACTTTATGATATCAGATATATAATGTATGTTCTACGCCACCTAACAATTTCACTTTCTGGTCTTAAATCATGTATGAATTCTCATTCAATGATGATCAACACCATCGAAAAACGCTCTTACATGAGCGTTTGAACTTTGACCTGAAGTAGACTTTTTGCTTGGTTATCAATAAATAAGTGGTATGTGTGTATGTAATTGTAGTTATCAAAACCTCTCCCACTGCATTTCTCATGTACAGGTTGGGATGTACCAATGCCTGCATTAAGAGGTTCAACACAAAAGAAATGAACTCAAAAAATTATTAATGAAAAAAAAATGATTAAATAGTGTTTAAATCAGAAATATCAATATAAAATTCTGAAGCTAATTCAGCATTTTCAATATTTTTCCAAAACTCACCAATATTGGGATAATTTTTTAGAAGTAATATTATTTCATTTTTTCTGTTGTAAAATTCATTGAATGAAATAGCTGAAAGACCTATACCTTTGTATTCAAACCACAAAGATCCTACAGTTCTCAGTTTTCTAGCATAACTGACTGAAATGCCTACTTTTTCATTCAAATATCTATAGAATGGAATTTTGATAGTTTTTCTGAATTGTTTATGTAGATAAAACATTCTATTTAGCAAATGATCTAATTGACATTGGTAATGGAATAATTTTTTTTCATTAAATTTCAGTAAAGGAATACCTTTACTCTTCACAAACTTTATTAAAACATCCAAATTATTTATAGAATAATCAGGAAATGAAATATTTTCGACTTTTTGAATAGAACAAAGACTAATTAAATATTTATTTAAATTTTCACTTTCTAATTTTTTAGGTGTGGCTTTTCTGACACCATTAAATCCAAGTAATTTCAACACATGAGGCTTCAAATCACTAACTACTTTTAATTCACCTGATATCACTTTATTTAAAATATTATCCTTTGAAGGATTTTCAATTATTACGTTAATAATATTATTTAAAACAAAATTAAAACTGTCACATAAACTTTCGATGTTCACTTCAGCCATATTGAACCTATTTTGAGAGGTTATGGTAACATTCATTACATCTCTGTACTAGTAATAATGTTATCTCTTTCAGATAAAAAAACTTTGTACCCAGTAATCATTATTCTCTGTGATGTTCAATTAATAATTTTTCATTCTAATATTTTTCATAAGCAATGGATTACCTATTTGAAAAATTTATCAGTAGGTAGTATTCTACAAATTTTTTTTTAAATTCAAACCTATTACTTAAATTTTTTCCTCTATAAATGGAAGTGTATAAGGATTCTTCTATAGATTTGAAAGACTTTGATTTTGAAAACATTATTTCGTCTAATGAAATGAAGTTGCATAGCAACTGTATTCCATATTTTAAACAACCTATTGCTTATACAAAATCAAATTATGAAACTCTAATGGACCCACTTTCAGATAAAATTCAACATTTACCTACATCTAAACAAATCAAGTATAAAAAATTAATGGTAAATATTATAGCTCATTTGAGTGTTTTATCAAGATCATAATCAAGAGAATTGTAAAAATCAAATTCTTCTTTGAAAAATGGTAATTGGAAGCAATATTCCAAGTTTTCAATCTCTTTTGTTTCTTCTTTATTGAAAAATGATATTTCACAGAAAGTTTCAAGATTTTTAAGTGCTCTGATAAATTTAAAAAATTCTTCAGGATTATCTTCTACACTAATTTCAATATCTTCACAATGCATAATTTCTTCTTGAATATTATTTTAAAATTTTGAACAAAGGTGGGTAAATAATTTTTAAAAATGCTTAATATTGTAAAAAGTATTCCATCAATGCATTCTTATGTTGAAGTAGGTAAGTACATACATCATATTTCATCTTCATTTCAGAAATAAATCCTAATGTATTGTATAGAAAGCAAAGTATCAAAATTATAAACTATTTTTTCAATTTCCACCTTTTTAAATCAAATTAACCTTTAAATAATTTTTTAGACTTATTAAAAATATAATTTTCCATATAAGTAAATATAGGTACCTTATTATTACATTTCAAAACATTCCAAATGGATTTTTTTTTTATTGATATTATGAAACATAAAATTGAATGGTTAAGGATTGAAAGTACCTCAAAAATTAGTCTCAAAATAAAAATTATTATAGTGATGCAACATACAGGTTGAATCTAATGACATATTCGAAATCACCGTCATCAAATTAGTGGAAATCGACTCCTTGTTCATTATTCCCATCAACTTCTAACCAATTATAATGTACTTTCGATATTTTCAAAATATTTTAGTGAAGTTGCATACCCTTTTATATGAGGCGAATTAAAAAAATAATTTTTAGCTGGATAACGAATTTGACTGTTTACGTCAAGGTTCGGATTAACGTTGATTTCCAATGGCCCAACTTCTTTGCTCTATGCCAGAAAAATTTGTCCTGCAAATTGCCTGGATAAACGTTTGCCCTCTTCACGAATCCATACTTGAGGTTAGTTTGCTTCAAAAATGCGCAATTATTCTCTGTAGAATTCGTGTATACTCCACGTCGATTACTATCAGTTCTAAATAGTAGCGATTGTAATGCACGACTATATCAGAGTACTCTACTGTACACTTGGCATTTTTGAGATTTTTAAACCCTTTTTCTCTTGAGAAGAGTGCCTCGTGTAATTATAATTCTGATGTAATTTTTTAGCGTATCATTAAGTGTATTCAGTCTTTAAGTACGTAAGTTTATCAATCTCATGTTCATGGTTCAATCAACAATGCACGTAGGTATCGTAACAATATTTGATGGAAGCATACATATTTTGGAATTGAATGGTTCAATTATACGATTCGGATTCATTTATCGTTTATAATAAGCATTAATAAACGCATTAAAACACTATTAGCTCTTTATTTCGTTCCTCGACACAATTAACAAGAAGCTGAAATATTCGTAGCAAATATTATCCTGGTGACGATAAAAATAAAAACTCTTCAGTCCGTTATAAAAAAATCTAAATCATCAAATACAACGTAATAAAATAATATACAACCGTTAACATACATAAAAAAAAATTCTACCTGTACAAATAACTGTATGCAACTTAATAAGTAGCGCTTATATTACATGAGTTTGAAAATAGTAAAAGTAATTACGATAAATACGAGCTTAGCAAATACGTGGTTAACAATTTGTCTCATGACCCTAATCGTCTAAAAATAAGGAATAGCTTCGACTTAGCTACATTTCAAATGCTCTAGGACGCGGTCGCGTCGAACAATCGGACATTTGCCCGTTCACACGCTCCTCGCGATATCGTTGCTTCTGTCCGAAGGCTCGACGTCCGATTCAATCAGCGAAACGGTATGACTGATATCGCTGTAACTATTCTGCGGTAACTGAAGCGCATTCATCGAACTCTGCCCGGCGCTCTGATACGAATATACCGAACCGGACATCGAATCGTCATCTGTCGAATTGATCGAGTTCACAACGCGAGCTGGCATCGAATGATGAACGGCCACTTCAGACTCGCCGATCGATCCGGCGCTACTACTGGACGAGCTGAGGTTACGATGAGGCCACGGTAAACGGGTTATATTCGAGAACAATCCCTCCGACGGTAGAATGTACGGCTGTAGAGTTAAACAAATATTAGTCGAGCCGAAGCCAAATCACGCGTTTGCAATGCTCTGATAACTAACCCTTCGGGATTGCTGTTGCGACGGCTCAGATCTGACTAAAGGCGTTCGTTCGTCGTTATCGGAATCCGAATCCGAGTCCGATCCATCGTGAGGCGATTCGTCCGCCGCGAATACTTTACGTTTGCAAATTGGGCATACTCGACGATTACGCGTCAACCACGGATCGATACACTTGGCGTGATAAGCTGCGACAAATAAATACCGATTAATCGCGTCGCCTGATCGAACATCCTTGGCAATCGCCTTCGTGTTACCTACCATGTGAGCAAGGTAAAATACGTAGCTTCTCGCCGTCTATATAATCGTCCAAACAAATGGCACACGTTTCGTAAGGGCTACCTTTCGTGTACTTCTCGATAGGTAGTTTACGTAACGATGACGCTGGTAACCGGTGCTTACGAGCTCGCCTCCTGTCGCGTATACATTTACATATCTGGCGAAAAAACAAAACCCAAATATACGATGTATTCGCGTGCGTCCTAATAAAATACCTATTCTAGATCCCAAATGGGCGTTGAAAAGCATCTAGCTTCAATTACCATAAAGCTAATCATCGTAATGAAGCACACAGCGACGACCACCGCGAATGGAATTATCAAATCGGCGTTGATGTCGAATGGGAAATTAGAATCATCCGTGATGATTACGTAAACCCTGAAATCAGAGGAATATCGTTGTATAATGCAATTTTTTCTTTTTTTCGCACTAGTAAACCGTACTCACTTATTGGAAAATAAATAACTACTCGCCAGCTTCTGGCCCGTATGATAACCGACGAATACCGAACTTATTGTAATATCTGAGCCGTTCGATGAACGCATAGGTACTGTAACAATATAAAAAAAATGTAAGCAGACATGTCGTATTACTGGAGCTGAGTTTTTAACGAAAGCAGGTCCAAACTTGTAGAGTATGTAATTTATCAGAGTACTTTCTGTGGGCCAAAAAGTGACCTAAAAAACGAACGCTTTTTAATTTGGAAAGTTCAGGTTTGCAAATAATACTGCTAACCCCTTCACGTCTATAGGACACAACCAATATTAAGTCTGAAAACCCCACGTTATTACTTTCAACACCACTTAAGAAGTTGAAAGTATTTGTTGCCATGCAAATATGAATACATATTTTTGAATTTTAACTACTTGAGGCTGCTCAAATAATTCTCAAATTTTGCGACCACCATTTGAAATTTGCGATTTCTCGTGTACCCCCACCACTTTTGAAGTCTCCACTCTTTCAACATGTACGGATGTGAATTGGGGATATAGGATACTTCTTATCCTCAATAATCATATGAGTTAATATTAATTACATTTTCACTAGTTTGAGGCTCCTCACGCTCTACTCAAATTTTGATAATCCGCCATTTTGGATCCATTTCGACCCAAATTCAAGACCTTATATTCTGGTCATTACCTAACCCTACACACAAAGTTTGACCTATGTAGGTTGATTTGGTGAGGAGATAAGCAAGATTCAAGAAATTTCATGACTTAAAACTTCCTCAAAAAGTCGTTGCTTGCTCCCACTCCCCTCCGAATGCACTTGGGAAATTAAAATTAGAACAGATTAGTTACTAAAACTCATTTTATGATATGAAAGAAGAAGAAAAAATTTTCGACCCCTCTTCTGCTCCCACCACATGATGAGATTGATAATGCCTCCTTCCCCGCTTCAACTCCATGTATGAAGGTGAATTGGTAACATTGAATATTTCTCATCCCCAATAATCATATGTGATCATATTGAATAAATTTTCATATATCTGAAGCTCCTCAGCCACTACTCAAATTTTGATAATCCGCCATTTTGGATCCATTTTGACCCAAATTCAAGATCTCATATTCTGGTCACTACCTAACCCTACACACAAAGTTTGACCTATGTGGGTTGATTTGGTGAGGAGATATGGAAGATTCAAGAAATTTCACGACTTAAAACTTCCTCAAAAACCATTGTTTGGTGCAACTCCCCTCCGGATGCACTTGGGAAGCTAAAATTACAACAGATTAGTTACTAAGACTCATTTTATCATATGAAAGAAGAAAAAAAAATTTTCGACCCCTCTTCTGCTCCCACCTCATTATGAGGTTGATAATCCCTCCTTCCCCACTTCAACCCCATGTATGAAGGTGAATTGGTAACATTGAATACTTCTCATCCCCAATAATCATTTGAATCCATATTCATTACATTTTCACTAATTTGAGGTTCCTCAACCTCTACTCAAATTTTTATAATCCGCCATTTTGAATCCATTTCGATTCAAATTCAAAAGGTCACATTCTAATCACCAACTAACCTCACACGCAAAGTTTCACTTTTCTAGATTGATTTGGTAAGGAGATATAGAGATTTAAGAAATTTTATGACTTAAAACTTCCTCAAAAAGCCGTTTGCTGCTGTAATTCCCATCCAAGTTCACTTGGGAGGCTAAAATCAGAACGGATTAGTTACTAGGGCTCATTTTATCATATGAAAGAACAATAAAAAATTTTCGACCTCTCTTGTACCCCCACCATATTATGAAGTTGATAACTCCTCCTTCCCCACTTCAACTACATGTATGAAAGTGAATTGGGAACATTTAATATTTCTCATCCCCAATAATCATATGTGCTCATATTGAATAAATTTTCACATATCTGAAGCTCCTCAGCCACTACTCAAATTTTGATAATCCGCCATTTTGGATCCATTTCGACCCAAATTCAAGATCTCATATTCTGGTCACTAACTAACCCTACACACAAAGTTTGACCTATGTAGGTTGATTTGGTGAGGAGATATGGAAGATTCAAGAAATTTCAAAACTCAAAACTTCCTCAAAAACCATTGTTTGCTCCAACTCCCCTCCGGATGCAGTTGGGAAGCTAAAATTAGAACAGATTAGTTACTACGGTTTATTTTATCATATGAAAGAACAATAAAAAAATTTTCGACTTCTCTTGTACCCCCACCACATTATGAGGTTCATAACCCCTCCTTCCTCGCTTCAACACTATTTATGAAGGTGAATTTGAAATATTGAATACTTCTCATCCCCAATAATCATTTGAGTCCATATTCATTACATTTTCACTAATTTGAGGTTCCTTAACCTCTACTCAAATTCTTATAATCCGCCATTTTGGATCCATTTTGACCCAAATTCAAGATCTCATATTTTGGTCACTACCTAACCCTACACACAAAGTTTGACCTATGTGGGTTGATTTGGTGAGGAGATATGGAAGATTCAAGAAATTTCACGACTTAAAACTTCCTCAAAAACCATTGTTTGCTCCAACTCCCCTCCGGATGCACTTGGGAAGCTAAAATTACAACAGATTAGTTACTAAGACTCATTTTATCATATGAAAGAAGAAAAAAAAATTTTCGACCCCTCTTCTGCTCCCACCTCATTATGAGGTTGATAATCCCTCCTTCCCCACTTCAACCCCATGTATGAAGGTGAATTGGTAACATTGAATACTTCTCATCCCCAATAATCATTTGAATCCATATTCATTACATTTTCACTAATTTGAGGTTCCTCAACCTCTACTCAAATTTTTATAATCCGCCATTTTGAATCCATTTCGATTCAAATTCAAAAGGTCACATTCTAATCACCAACTAACCTCACACGCAAAGTTTCACTTTTCTAGATTGATTTGGTAAGGAGATATAGAGATTTAAGAAATTTTATGACTTAAAACTTCCTCAAAAAGTCGTTGTTTGCTCCAACTCCCCTCCGAATGCACTTAGGAAGCTGAAATTTGGATATGTTGGTATCCGTGATTAACCTTTTAATATAAGATCGAAAACAAAAAATTTGAGCAATTTGTCCCCTCAGCACCTCTCCTTAGAATCTGAGTGTTCCACCATTTTGAGGTGTATCGAAAAAAAAACCAAAAAGTACTTTTTTCGATTTTCAAGTAATATCTCACAGCAAATTTCGTGCGATTTTTATCAACGCCCGCCAAAATATATATACCAATAGTTGGACATTTCGTCAGATGCTTGCAAATAGTCTGATCAGCAAAGATTTGAAGACCCCCCTCCCCCGAACCTTCAAACCAAAATCAGGTAATCTGTAATAGCTGTTGTTTCTACATTAAAAACTCAGCTAAAAATGCGGGGTTGTGGTAGTTTTGTACCATCCAGAAACACCTTTGATCGAAATTTCGAAACCTCCACATCTCTCATTTTTGTGATGGGGCACTTCGAGCGAAAAATGGATAGAAGTTTTTTTTTTTTGTAAATATAAATTCATTGATTCTCATTTATATTAAGAAGCATCCCAGAAAAAATCAACAACCCTTCCCCAGCCAATTTTCCTCCAAAAATGACATTTTACAACTACATTTAATATTTTCACCACGATAATGGTATGGCACAAAAATCAAATCGGTTTTTCGCATGTATTTTTGACTTCTTAGTAACGTATATTATTTTCAAAATTTTACCTCTGATGCGCCATAGTCAAAATTTGCAAAAACCGGAATAACTCCTAAATGGAGATATTTTTGGAAAAAACGGCCATTGATAATACATTTCGTATATTAGGCGTATTTGCTAGTTGTATTAAGAGACACGCATAGGTAAGAAGAATATATTTCGGGAGTTCAGGTAGGTCGATGATATAAGCGTCGTTTTTGTATAAATCGAACCTTCTGAACATGAATGTGAAATCAGATTCGTAACTGGGCCTCTTAAGTACCTCATCTGAGGAAGGGATTTTAGACTCAGAAATAGTTTTCTAGCCAAAAATCTACAAATAGCGTCGTGTATTAATATTATTCTCGTTGCAATCAGGTGCAAAACACCATAAAAAGAAAAAGGATCGCCAATAGCAACATTCATTAAACAGGGGTATTAAAAGTTCAACAGTTAAAAATGATTTTTTTGAATTTTCCCAGTATCTTATAACGCTTTATATGATACGTAGTATAAGGTTCTACATGTACGAGTATTTAGAACCACTAATTCTTTTTATTAAAAGGATTAAAAAAATATTCAGTCGTAATTAAAATGGGTAATTTGTCAATTGCTTGCGAACTTTCTAGACGAAGTTTCAAAGTTCAAACAATACTTACAATTTTCAAGGGATTCAATAAGAATTAACCACGTATCTATATTCAAAATTTCGTTCGCGAAAGATTCGATGTTCTGAAGGGTGCTTTAAAAGTACAATGTTGCAAAGAATGAGTTGTTCATGAACGATTCAATAAAAAAGAATCAACAATCAACCATGTATCAATATTCAATGCTTCAGTTCGCTAATAATGTAATATCAGTTATCATTATCAACTATAAATGCTTTGAGAAGTAAAGACAAGAAGATCATCCTACACTTATCCTACCTATCAAATCAAGTAGCTCGTAATACCTTCGATTTTCCGTTAAAAACTCAGCTTCGAAAAAGCTAACAATTAGCCTTTCGTTTTTCAATCGTTAAAAAAACCACATTTACCAATATCACTGGAATTATTATAAACAATAGCCATATGGTAGGACGCATTCTGAGCATTTCTGACTTTAACGTCGAAATTACACCCTCCCCGTTTCATCAGCGCTATCCATTTGCCGGCGAAATATATACTACCAGGTGGCGGCGGAGGTGTTACCGATGTGCATCCATCTTCTGGGCTCACCTTCACAATCATACCCTGCGGAGAAAAAAAACATATTAAGAAACCTTCCAACGGCCATCCTCCTCGTTCACGTTATCACTTACCTCGATTCCTTCAGCTGGAAACGGGGGACCGAATTTCGAAGCGACCGCCAGATAACCACCGTCGATTTGTGCACCGGTGAGGAGGCTGTATACGTTGATATCGGCGTAGCACTGCATGCTGAATATGCTCACAAACGCTGAAGTCATGAATATCCATACATCTTGACAAGAATGTTGAAATACGAATAACATCTTTCTGCGAACAAAATAGAAACACCGTCAAAATTACATCGTAGCTTAAACGTTTATACTATGTATTCGCAAAATACTCCCAGATGATCATAATCTCTAAGCCTTTCTACAAAATACCGATGAAAAGAAATTATCATGTAATGGCAGGTCATTTTCATAATTGGTCAAACAAGTTGATGGATTTTTTGAGGTTACGTAGTTCAATGAAAGACATCACTGCTATACGGAGGAAGCTTATAAGCTTTAGATTAGAAAATTAAGTACTCAAGCAATTATTACTTCTTCATCGTTCTTCTTCCTCTTTTCCTCTCCCCCTCCTATTCTTCAAAATAAATAATTATAATTATACGCTGTCTCTTCAAACCATCAATGTTTCATTTTAAACAGAGTATTTAATTAAAAACGATAGGTATTACAGTCTATCTATCTGATTAGGGAAGGAGAGTAGAGTTTTGATAGTTTCGCGTTTAAGGTCATTTGCAATCATGTGACAAATGTAGAACCTTTTAGTATATCTCCCTCCTTCCCTCCCCCCCAGAGTAGCTTCAATTAGCTTATTTTTCTTTAAATTTTAAAATGATTAAATTAATTATGAAAAAAATACGTTAATTTTTATTAAAAATTATTAGAGTAGCACCAGCAGGCTGAGAGACTCTTCACAAATGAGAGTAAATTTTTTTTTATTACTTATCTCAAAATGGCGGTTCAATTAAATTTTGAGAGATGGTGCAAAATAAGCAAATGGCAAGACGTCATCCCTTTGCATCAAGTTTCCGCATTTGTATTACAGAACAAGGGGGGAAAGAGGTGAGGTGGAAATGAATTGATTTTTTTCAAACATAGATATTACAACCTACCTGCTTCGGTAAAGGTTGGTAGAGGTTCTGCAAATTTTGGCGATTCAGATCTTTTCTAATCATATCGTAAATGCTGAACTCTCTGATATATACATTTTTCCCCACGTGTAGCGCCGGCGGGTATTGATGAAAATCGTTCAAAATTTCATAAAAGATACTTCTTGAAAATTAGAAAAAAGAACTTTCTTGTTTTTTCGATACACGTCAAAATGGCGGATCACTCAAATTTCGAGGGGAACTGGAGGGAGGGTAAATAGCTCAAAATTTTCGTTTTTGATCTCATATTAAAGAGTTGATCACGGATACCAACATATGCAAATTTCAGCTTCATAAGTTTATTTGGAGGAGAGTTGGAGCAAAAAACAGCTTTTGAGGAAGTTTTGAGGCATCAGATTTTTTGAATCTTCCATATCTCCTTACCAAATCAATCTAGAAAGGTGAAAGTTTGTGTGCGAGGTTAGTTGGTGATTAGAATGTGAACTTTTGGATTTGAGTCGAAATGGATTCAAAATGGCGGATTATAAGAATTTGAGTAGAGGTTGAGGAACCTCAAATTAGTGAAAATGTAATGAATATGGACTCAAATGATTATTGGGGATGAGAAGTATTCAATATTTCAAATTCACCTTCATAAATAGTGTTGAAGCGGGGAAGGAGGGGTTATGAACCTCATAATGTGGTGGAGGCACAAGAGAGGTCGAAAATTTTTTTATTTTTCTTTCATATGATAAAATGAGCCCTAGTAACTAATCTGTTCTAATTTTAGCTTCCTAAGTGCATTCGGAGGGGAGTTGGACCAAACAACGGTTTTTGAGGAAGTTTTGAGTCATGTAATTTCTTGAATCTTCCATATCTCCTCACCAAATCAACCTACATAGGTCAAACTTTGTGTGTAGGGTTAGGTAGTGACCAGAATATGAGGTTTTGAATTTGGGTCGAAATGGATGCAAAATGGCGGATTATCAAAATTTGAGTAGTGACTGAGGAGCTTCAGATATGTGAAAATTTATTCAATATGAGCACATATGATTATTGGGGATGAGAAATATTCAATGTTCCCAATTCATCTTCATACATGGAGTTGAAGTGGGGAAGGAGGTGTTATGAACCTCATAATGTGGTGGGGGTACAAGAGAGGTCGAAAATTTTTTTATTGTTCTTTCATATGATAAAATGAGTCTTAGTAACTAATTTGTTCTAATTTTAATTTCCCAAGTGCATTCGGAGGGGAGTTGGAGCAAACAACGACTTTTTGAGGAAGTTTTAAGTCATGAAATTTTTTGAATCTTCCATATCTCCTCGCCAAATCAATCTAGAGAGGTCAAACTTTGTGTATTTGTTTAGCTAGGCACCAGAATGTGACTCTTTGAATTTGGGTCAAAATTAATCCAAAATGACGAATGGCCAAAATTTGAGGAAGGTTTGAGGAAAGTTTAAGGAACCTCAAATGTCTAAGATTTGATACATAAGGACTCTTATGATTATTACTGTTAAGAAATACGCTGTACACCCATCTCAGCTTTACACCTTTTTTTTTTGAAATGGGAGTAGGAGAGGTTATTGTTCTCAAAATGTAGCGATGATAAACGGAAGGTGGAAATGTTTGATTACAGCGTCATATAATTAAGTGAACCCAAGTGACTAAAGTATTCAAATTTCAAGTTCCTAAATGAATATGAAGGGAAGTTAGAGCAAGAAATATCTTCTGGAAGGGAAAGCATGACAAGAAATTTCACGATCTCGCATACATGCATCTCCACACGAAATTGACCTAGAAAGCTAAAAGCGAGGTACACGTGAATAAGAAGTCGAAAATTTCAATTGTGATGCCATACGATAAAGTGAGCCAAGTAACTAACATACCCACATTTCTGCTTCCTAAGTGAATTTGGAGGAGAGTTGGAACAAAAACCGGTTTTTTTTTTTGAGGAGGTTACAAGTAATTCATTTTTTCTGAATCTTCTAAATCTCCTCACCACATTAAGCTAGGAGCTCAAATTTTGTATATAGAATAAGTCAGGAATCAGGGAAATCTTGAATTTGGGTATGGTGGATCGTCAAAATTTGAGGAGAGCTTTAGGAGCCTCAAATAATTAAAAATATAATTAATATGGACTCATATAATTATTGATTACAACAAGTATAATATACTCAAATTCACTTTACAGATTACGTTGGAGAGGCGAAGGAGGAGCTATGAACCACAAAATATGATGGGGTACACAAAAGGTTGAAAATTTTTCATTTCGTCGTCATATTATGATAAAATCAGCCCAAGTAATGAAGGAGCGCTTATTGTCTTCAAAATATGGCGAGGGTTATCGAAAATTTGGGCATTTTTAGTAAGTTTCATACATAATAAAGCGAGATCAAATGAGTAACATATTCCAATTTCAGCCTTACAAGTGAATTTGGAAGGAATATCGTAATTGAAATTTCAGATCAATTAATTGGATAAATATTGATTATCGATTATCGTACGTTCAAAGAAAATACATGTCCATTGTCCACTGATTCTACATACTAACGAACGAATTCTGAATCTCTTCAATGCCGATAAATAAGCGTGAAAATTTAATTTTTTTTTACCATTCATAAAAGAGAATAACAATGTGAGAATAAGAGGGGGAAAAATCCTACGCCTACATGTCATACAAACTAATAGCTAACTTAACGAGGTTTCATTTACGTTACGAAGAAGAACGTTTATTTTTTTCATTTCGAGACGAGACGCAAATACTTGAAATTTCGTGAATTTCTTATTACGTTTGAATAGTTGGCTAAATTTTTTTCATTATTACCCGAGTTTTCAATTGATAACGATTCCGAAAGCTATCTGATTTTTAAAAGAAGGAGGTGAGAGGGGGCTCTTCAAATCTTCGTTTTAGATTATTTGTATTCTACGGGTATTTTCTTCTTACGCGTGTAAAGAAACGGCGGGTATGAATGAAAATCACAGAAAATGTCCGTCCTCAACTGAAAATGTTGTGGAGATGAACAAATGGTCGGCAACTTGTAAATTTTCGATTATGATGTCATACGACAAAGTGAGCCCAAATGATTAACATACCAATGGGTCCAATTAATTTGTTAACATCCGATCAAGGTTGAAACGAATCCACCTAAAATTGGATTCGAATCCGAATCCATAAATCACGGCATTTTTTTGGATTCGAATAGGATTCGAATAAATCCAACGTTTTCGTGATTCGAATCCAAGTTCGAATCCACGAATCCGTCATTTTCTCGGAAAATGGTGAAAAAAAGAGCAAAAAATGGCTTATACCTAGTACCTACCACTGTACTAAAGTTTCAATTTTAAGACGATTAAAATAAACTCTGAAAAAAAAGATTTTTTTCCGAATATTTAATTACTTGTTGCTTCAGTAAGTTCAATAAGTAATAATGATTTTTACAGTTGCTGTTAGGTAGATATTTTTATTCCAACTTAAAAATTTTATTCAATTTTGGGATTGAAAAAATACCTCATTGTACCTATATTTCTGATTTTTATTTATAAATGATTTGAAATTTGATGATCTAAATAATGAATGTTCTAGTTAGACCCATCACGTTTTCGAATACTCGAAATTTCAAATGAATGATTCGCAGAGCCAAGGATAATTTTTTTTTTAATAATAGTAACGCCAGTAACGGAAATAAAAACGAAACAATGAACGAATCCGTCGAATCCATCAAAACAATTCGAATCTGTTTATAAATCCGAACAGTTTTTTTGGATTCGAATCATAATACGAATCCATTATCTTTTAGTGGATTCGAATCCATTTTTTCGAATACGAAAATGGATTCGAATCCGGCTTTACAACCTTGCATCCGATGCAAAAACACCTCTTTTAAGCAATTTTTATAACAAGCCATGTGGCCGTACTGATTTCACAAATGAAATACCATATAGAGTAATACAGATAACTGGTCTGCTTTCTTCTTGGTCGTACGTCACGCGTGTAACAACCAATCAGCAAGTTGGCATGCGGTAAATTACCTCCACTTATTTGTAAAATGAAAAAACACGAATCAGCTGATGATACAAAAATCAAAATTATATAGAATACTAAGTTACTGCACTCCCATAAGAGCGATGTAATTAGTTCTGAAGTGATCGCTAGGTTCGCGGCAACCCACGAGGCACACTTCTGTTTGGTGGCTGAAATAACAACCAGTGATCACTTCAGCCAGATCTCGCGGTGAATTCAAAACAACCAATCAGAATCGAGATTCGCCTTTAGCGCACTGCAGCTTTCACATGGTGAGCAAATGGCCGTACTCAAATTTATTATTCATTTTTTAGAGTGCAGTATCTTCACTATCTTCGTATTCTATATCGATTCAAATCATAAAAAAATTTCAATTTTTCAGTTCATCTTCAATGAAAACTGAACGAAATTACTTAGGAAGGTAGAGATATATCCTAGATCTTATCACATTCCAGTTATAATTGGTCGTTACACGAGTGACGTACAACCAATCAAAATGCAAACTGTTACCGAGATTACTCTATAAGCAGTGTAGCCAACCATTTTTTTTGTAGATAAAATAGCGGGATTTTTGCTTAATGTGTTGACGCATCGTACTCAAACTTCAGCTTCTTATGTAAGTGATTTGGGTAGGAAAGTAGAGTGAAAAACTGCTTTTAGAGGGAAAATCACGACAAGAAATATCACGAATCATCTTCAAGTCCTCACAAATTCGACCTACAGTCAAACTTTGTATACAGAGTTCGCTGATGAGCATAATATGGTCGCTTGAATTTCGGTGAAAATAAATCAAAATAACGCATTGTCAAAATTTGAGAAGGGCTTAAGGAGCCTCAAATAGTCTAAACTTGATACATAAATATAAACTCATAAGATTTCTGTAAATAAGAAGGATACTATATCTCACATCCATCTTCAACATGTATCGTTGGAGGGGAGGGTGAGGGATATAAGGAGAAGCCGTTGTTCTAAAGATATAGTAGGTAAATGAAAGGTCGAAAATTTTCGATTATGGTGTCACATAATAAATGGAGACTAAGTAACCAATATATTCTAATTTAAGCCTCTCAAGTGAATTTAGAAGGGAGTTAAGACACAAAAGGGCTTTTGGAGGGAAATTACAATAGCTGATTTCATGAATCTTTCATATTTTCTCATCAAATCAGCC
Source organism: Phenacoccus solenopsis (assembly GCA_009761765.1). Lineage (NCBI taxonomy): Eukaryota > Metazoa > Arthropoda > Insecta > Hemiptera > Pseudococcidae > Phenacoccus > Phenacoccus solenopsis. The sequence goes on along the minus strand of CM019755.1, from coordinate 18,077,986 downwards.
TAGAAAGCTAAAATATCTTATGTACAGTTAGTTGTATGCTACAATATGAGTTCTTGAATTCCGGTCAAAACTGATCCAAAATGGCGGACTATCAAAATTTTGAGGATGGATTGAGGAGCCTCAAATAGCTAAAATTTGATACATAAATAAGAATCATAAGATTCTGAGAATAAGAAGGGTACTATACCTCACATCCATCTTCATATGTATTGATGGAGAGGAAGGGAGGGGAGGGAAAGAGGAAAATCTAATGTTTTCAAAATGTGGTAGTAGTAAATCAAAAGTTGAAAATCTTCTATTACAGTCTTGCATTACAAAGTAAACCCTAAGTGCCTAACATACTCTAATTTTAGCCTCTCAAGCGAAATCGGAGGGGAGTTGAAGAATAAAAGGTTTTTCTGAGGGGAAGTATTGTGGCAGGAGATTTCAAGAATCTTCCATATCTCCTCACTGAATCGGTCTAGAAGGCTCAAACTTCGTATGTAGCGTTGGTTGGGGACTAGAATATAAGCCCTTGCATTCGAGTCAAATCATCAAAACTTGAGGAAGGTTCGAGTAGCCTCAAACAGCTCAAACTTGAAGAATACAAGCTCATAAGATTTCTGAAAGTAAGAAAGATACTACATTTCACATCCACCTCCACACGTGTCGTTGGAGGTGAGGGGAGAAGGGCAAGGAGGAAGAGGAGTTATTGTTCCTAAAATGTGCTGGAGATAAGTAAAAATCGAAAAGTTTCTTCAATGGTGGCATATAACAAAATGAGCTCAAATGACCAACATCTCCTAATTTTAGCATCTCAAGTGAATTTGGAGAAGAGTTATAGAACTCAAGGTCATTTGGAGGGGATACATTATGAAAAGAGATTTCAAGAATCTTCCATATCTCCTCACTGAATCGGTCTAGAAGGCTCAAACTTCGTACGTAACGTTGGTTGGGGCCTAGAATATAAGCCCTTGTATTTGAGTCAGATCATCAAAACTCTGAGGAAGGTTCGAGGAGCCTCAAATAGCAAACTTGAAGAATACTAGCTCACAAGATATCTGAGAGTAAGAAAGATACTACATTTCACATCCACCACCACACGAGTCGTTGGAGGTGAGGGAGAAGGGCAAGGAGGAGGAGGAGTTATTGTTCCTAAAATGTGCTGGAGATAAGTAAAAAATCGAAAAGTTTCTTCAATGGTGACATATAACAAAATAAGCTCAGATGTCCAACATCTCATAATTTTACCCACTCAAGTGAATTTGGAGGATAATTATAGAACTCGAGGTCATTTGGAGGGCATACATTATGAAAGGAGATTTCACGAATCGTCCATATCTCTTCTTCAAATTCACCTAGAAAGCTCACACTCGGTATCTGAGGTTAGTTGGCGACCAGAATATCACCCCTTGAATTCCGATCAAAATGGATCCAAAATGGCGAATGATCAAAATTCAAGGAAACTTTGAGAAACCCCAACATGGCAAAAATTTGAAACATATGGACTCGTGCGATTCATCTTCCTAGGTGGTTTTGGAAGCGATAGGTGAGTCTGTTCAGATATTTTACTGGGTAAGGTTTACCAGCATGAAGAGTTTTAACAACATTATTATGCGAGTTGCACGTCTACTATAATTTAGGTTATCCACATCATTGGCAGGATAGGCGTAAGCTTAACGGAGTTACTTGATTCTCTTGTTATCAGCTCGTTAATTTATTTAGCAAATAGTATTTACTATCTGAACAAGTTCTGAGAACCACTACATAGTAATGCTTTTTGCCTATACTGCCAACCAGCCGGAATATCCAAATTATAATTAATACAATATCTATAAATGTGAATAGGCTTCATTTATAAACTCGGCTCCATTAATGCCATAGACCTGCTTATGTTTTTTTCCCTCTCGAGCTTTGTTGAAAATTTAGCTTATTTACGATGGAAAATTTTAAACGATCACGATTAACCTTGCAAATGGTGATATTTTTATCGCCACGCGTTTTTGTAAGCGATCTACGTTATCACAAGATCTCGATACTTATCAGCATAATTGGAATGGCTTACAGCAGTCAACGGTGAGTTGAAATAAAAATGGTACTTTCCAATTTATCGAGTTTCTTCGTCGTAGAAAAATTCTTACTAGACTAATGTCGACCTCGAGCACTAGTACTCGAGTGACAATTGGCTGTACCCGGAAACAGTGATGTGCTTATTGGCAACATAGCACTCATCATACAATATCGCTTGAAATCGATGTAATGCGCTAATTAGCGGCGTTATTTCGGTCGTTCGTTTATATTTATCGAGACCCTATATAAAACCTCACACATACACCGATATGGTGCACGTACGCGTCATTAATTTACGCTCGTACCGGCGTCCACGAAGGCCACGCCGTTCAACAGGTTCGCTCGCGAAACCGTACGTGAACAAAAACACTACACCTACCGTTTACTCTCTCTCAAGTTGCTGCCAAAATACTCGACGACGAGTTGTTTACCGAAACATTCATGACGAACGGAGTGCTCTACGAAATGGAAAATAATTCCCGACCGTGTATCGCGTGATCGCCGCAACCGAACATGTCGAACGTGTAGCGCGAAACCTATCACTGTACATCACATCCCAATATGCTGCTCGATTCGTAATTATGTAAACACGCCGTATACGATAAGATAACGAGTATAATAAATCGATTCTCGATTCCCATTCGTACGCCACACGCGTCACATACACTATCCAATTCGAGAGAACTTCGAGTAGTCGTCGTTTCTCCTCTAACCGTCGCAGACTGCGGGACCTACATGCATTATTTGGTAAATTAATAAAATCCCATTTCACACGCACCGCGTTCCGACGCCTTGGCACACGATTCCGCTTTAACGTCACACACTCGAATAAATTAACGAGCCGACGTCGCTCCACAATGGACGTCGCTTTTTACCAATCCTCGTAAGAAAAATTTTCCCTCGACCAGGAAGTCGCCCCGAGTTTTATTTATAACCGTCCGAGCGACGCGCAAGGACGTCGCTTCGAGCGTGAAATTTCGTTCTTACCGATCCGGCGAACCTGCGCCTCGATGGTTCGTCCAATTCTCCAAGAAGTCAACTCAGTCGGTCGTCTGACTACGAATATGACGTCTTCGTCATCGTGAAATTGAGTACATGGCCGGATTAATAATTGTAACGAAACGCGAAACCAGTTCTCGTTTTATTTTCTCGAATATTTTTCATAATGCGCTTTTTTTGTTCGCTTCTGTTTTTTTTTTTTTTTTTGGTCGTTCAGTAACGTTGCATAAAATGTTGGCGCGTGTACACTAGATACGCTCAGCGTCTAAACGTCGCTCTCTAAATACGATATTCAAATGAACTCTCTCCTGGCATTAGACATTCGACGAGAAAAACTGCTATCTGGTTAATTTTTAATGCAATATTCTTCGCAGTATTCTACCAGCAACACCATTATAATCTCCTTGCCGTGGACCTGATGAATTTAGAGACTATATGAAAAGTAACGAGCTGAAATATGCTATGTCGCTAATTCAAGGTGTGATCAATAAGGTGGAGAGGGGGGTTCATGAACGGCCACAGATGACGTAGCGGATCAACATCACATTACCATTATGCTGCAGTACACGTGGATACGAAACGAAGGTCTCTTGGTGACACCTCCTTTATTTTTCATAGTTGTCCCACATGCAGCGCAAAAATAAGAAGTCACGCCGAATTACTGAGCTGAATTTTCAACTGGGGGTTTTTCATGTTTGGAAATAACGTTGCTAACGCCTTCGTGATTATAGGCCACAACCAATATCAAGTCAGAAACCCCTACTCTATCCCTTCCAAAACCACCTTAGAAGTTAAATTTGGAACAAATGTAGTCTTCTTGTCATGCAATAATCATATAGACATATATTTCTCAAATTTTTATGATCCGCCATTTTGGATCCATTTTGAACCAAATTGAAGAGTTCATATTCAGGTCATCACTTAACCCTACATACTAAGTTGACCTTTCTAGGTCGATTTGGTGACTAGATATGGAAAGTTCATGTAATTTCTTTCAGCAATTTCCCCTCCAAAAGAGGTTTTTTGTTCTAGTTCCCCCCCCCCAATTCACTTCAGTAGCTAAAATCAGAACAAGTTAGTTACTTAGGCTCATTTCATCATATAACACCGCAATAAAAAATTTTCAATTTTTCGTGTATCTCTACTACACGTTCAGGTTGATAACTCCCGCCCCCCTTCCCCCTCCAACATATTGTATACAAGTGAATTGAGGATATAGTATTACTCTTATCACCAATAATCACATGAGTTCATATTAATAACATTTTTACCAATTTGAGGCTCCTCAAGCTCAACTCAAATTTTGATAATCCGCCATTTTGGATCCATTTTGACCCAAATTCAAAACCTCATATTCTGGTCACCAATTAACCGCATAAACAAAGTTTGACCTTTCTAGATTGATTTAGTGAAGAGATATGGAAGACTGAAGAAATTTCATAACTCATAACTTCCTTAAAACGCAGTTTCTTACTCTAACTCCCCTCCAAATGCACTTAAGAAGCTAAAGTCAGAATAGGTTAGTCACTTGTGTTCATTTTATAATATGACACCGCAATAAAATTTTTTTTGACATTTCGTGTACCAATATGAAAGAACAATAAAAAAATTTTCGACCTCTCTTGTACCCCCACCACATTATGAGGTTCATAACACCTCCTTCCCCACTTCAACTCCATGTACGAAAGTGAATTGGGAACATTGAATATTTCTCATCCCCAATAATCATATGTGCTCATATTGAATAAATTTTCACATATCTGAAGCTCCTCAGCCACTACTCAAATTTTGATAATCCGCCATTTTGGATCCATTTCGACCCAAATTCAAGATCTCATATTCTGGTCACTAACTAACCCTACACACAAAGTTTGACCTATGTAGGTTGATTTGGTGAGGAGATATGGAAGATTCAAGAAATTTCAAAACTCAAAACTTCCTCAAAAGCTGTTATTTGCTCCAACTCCCCTCCGGATGCACTTGGGAAGCTAAAATTAGAACAGATTAGTTACTACGGTTTATTTTATCATATGAAAGAACAATAAAAAAATTTTCGACCTCTCTTGTACCCCCACCACATTATGAAGTCAATAACCACTCTCTCCAACATCACGTATGAAGGTGAATTGGGGATATAGTGTACTTGTTATCCCCAATAATCATATGAATTCGTATTAATTACATTTTCACTCATTTGAGGCTCCTCAAGCTCCACTCAAATTTTGATAATCCGCTTTTTTGCATCCATTTTGTCAAAAATTCAAGACCTTATATTCTGGTCATTACCAAACCCTACACACAAAGTTTGACCTATGTAGGTTGACTTGGTGAGGAGATATGGAAGATTAGAGAAGGTTCATAACTTGAAACTTTCTCAAAAATCCGTTTTTCACTTTCATTTCCCTCCAAATGCATTTAGGAAGCTAAAATCTGAATAGGTTAGTCACTTGGCCTCATGTTATCATATGACACAACAATAAAAAAATTTTCGACCACTCTTTCACCCCCACCACGTTTAGAGGTCCATAACCCCTCCTCTCCACTCCTACTTGAGGTATGGAAGTGAATCGGGAATGTAGTATTCTTCTTATCCTCAATAATCATATGAGTTTATATTAATTACATTTCAACTAATTTTTAGGCTCCAACCTCTACTCAAATTTTCATAATCCGCCATGTTGGATCTATTTCGATTCAAATTCAAGAGATCATAGTATGGCCACCAACCAATCCCACACACAAAGTCTCACCTTTCTAGATTAATTTGTTAAGAAGATATGTAAGATTCAAGATATTTCATGACTCATAATTTCCTCAAAAAGCAGATTTATACTCTAACTCCCCTCTAAATGCACTTAAAAAACTGCAATTCAGATATGTTGGTGTCCGTGATTCACTCTTTCATATGATATCAAAAACGAAAAATTTGAATCATTTTCCCCTTGTCCAGCCCCCCTCGAAACTTGAGTGATCCGCCATTTTGAGGAGTATCAAGAAAAGAAAAAAATAATTTTGTCGCATTTCTAAAAAGAGTCTCTCATCAAGTTTTGAGCGAATTTCATGAACACCCGCCAACGTTACACTTGGAGGAAGAAAATATATAATTATGTATACAGGTATATTGGGATTTTCAAGATAACTAGAGCGCGCTAGCGTGCCTTGATATTTGGAGTGATCATGGGATAAAATCACATAAGCCCACATACAAGCTGAAATAGAGTTTATAAGCATAGTTTTCAACGTAGAATTTTTTCGAAAAACTTGTAAAGAAGACTTCGTGCTTAACACAACTCGCAAATAACTAATTTTATATTCCTCTCCAAATACTACGTTTTATAATTTTTGGAAAATTAAAATTGCAGTTGTCATGAAGATTACAATGTAAGGAACAATTTTTCTCTCAAAATCTCATTTTTCCCATTTCTTTTAAATAACGTGATTTTCATTTTTCAGGAAAAAAAATGAATTTTAAGGTGAAAGGGGGAGGCACCTAACTACATATATGCCAAAGACATGAACATTTCGTTTTTCTTTAAAAAAAAAAATCGTAGTTTAAAAATTACGCGAGCAACTGCATTTATAATTTGAATAATATAATTATATATAAATGTTTCTCATTTCTTCCACCAGAGGTCAGCCACTTTACTTGAAAGTCCCAATACCAAGAAGCTGGACATTTGCCAGATGATTACAACTGGTCTGAAACGCAAACATTTGAAGATCCCACCCTCCCCCGATTCCCTTTCCCAAATCAGATACGCAATAATAGTTATAATTTTCAAGTTGAACAGTAAACACGCGGCTAAAAAAATTCAATGGTTTAAAAATCGATAACTATTATTGGTCATTCAACTACAAAATATAATCGTGGAAGAAAAAAAATGCTGAATTCTTCGGAACTCGAATTTTCGGTAAACTTCGCCTTTAACATGAACAAGAGGAAGCTTCAGTATTTTTTTTTACCTATCTCATAACCTATTAAATAAAAACTCATTCATTCTTCGCCTCGATCTCTATTCCCTGTTGGTTTCAAATGCAACTGCGAAAACTTGATCCAGAGGTTCCCTGAATGCAATGTGAGGGTCATTTGACCACTTTTTCCACCTACTCCTCACCGATTTAAAAAATACCCGAGCTTATCACAATCTCAACACGTAAGAAAAATGAATACAATGGTAACCACGAAACACTCGAATATCGATCGTTAAATTCATCTTTCAAGGAGACTTCACCCATTTAGCTGCCTATATAGCGAATAAAATTGAAAAAGAAACCATTAATTGTTCTTCCATCATAAAATGTTCTCATTGCTCAACCGATAAAAAGCCTTTATTAACTTAATGATTTTCAGTTGCATACCACACACAACATGCTCGATTTACGAAAACTACACGAATTTAATTTAAACGAATTTTCGCCCATTCCTACAAAGTATATTATCGGTTAGTTACGCACGCGCGCAATCATTGGCTGAAATCGTCAGATGAAAAAGTTCACCTTAATGATAATCGATAAGACCATATCGTTAATTATAATTAACGATACAATGAGGCGACAATTCTCCTAAGGCTGACGATGATTCTCGATGTTTGGTATTTAAGCTTGAAATAATATTAACTAAATTTCTCAATTAAATTAGCTTACGTAGAGCCTTATCAACGATTCGACATTATTTTTACATCTTTATCAAGGTTCACCTGGTTATTGTGCGAGTACCACGATGAACGATTGTTTTCATTTACTTTTCATTACGTCGAGCATGCCGAGTTTATTCCGACCATCGGAACCAAGGCAACGATTTGTAAATGATAAGCGGCTCTTTATTGATTTCCTGGGTGGTACTCGGGGAGCTTTCCTCGATATTCGATAACCTTTTTTCGAGTTTATCCTTTATCGTGTACGTTCATTCGAAGATCAATCAGATTACGCCAATCGCCATTCCTTGCAGGATATCGACGAGGCTTCGTATTAATAAAGAAAATTAATCATTTCGAGCTCACCAAGAGCGAACATAATTTTTTGGCTCGACTGATACTCGAAATTCGATTTCAAGTTCACATTGTTTATTCGTAGGGTTTCAGAGATAGCGCGCCATCGTGAATCAATATCAATACGCTAGAGATTACATCATACTGAAATTCTCTTCGTTGGCAAATGTTTGCGAAATTGCCGTACATAGGCAATTTTTTTTTCACGCGTATATGAAACCTTGGTCGAGCAGGATTATCATTTAACGTTACTTCGTCATCGTTCATTTGTACCCAATAACGTTATCTACGATAGGCGTAAATATTTATCTAATCATTCTGGTTGTTTAATTATTCGCGATCTGAATGAGATACATTTGGCAGAGTTTTCCGTAATCCTCGAGTGTTCACTCTTCGGTCGTAGATGTTTGTTTCGGATATCACTGCATCGACAAATGTTTCAAATTTAAAACACCATACTCTGAAGACGATTCGCCTTAAATATATATTCCTGGATTTGCAATTAAATGCATTAATTTAACTCGTTTTCTAATTTATTCGAAGTATAGATATAAGTTTACACGGTTCTAACCTATGCATTTTAATAGGTATCATTATTTACTTCTGGTAAAAAGGAATATATTAATAAAAAATCTTACTTAAACGATTTTTCTGTTCAGTTTGAAATGATGAAAATTAAACATGCTGGGTGACTGGTCTACTAAAGTGAAGAAGAAAATCCACATCGTTTTCAACGTCGAAATGTCGATTTCATCAATCTAAAAGAAAAACAAGAATTTATTTCAACCGCATGCTCGATGATTTCATTTGTATCACGTCATTAAGATAATTTAAGAGCTGTAATTAGGTCCAGGGCAGGATCGTTTCCAAGTTTTTTTTTTTTTTTTTTTTATTAAATTTTATATTGGCGAATACTTTCGATGAGAACGTAAAAAAGAAATTTTTAGACAATTTTCGAGAAATTTTATTTTGTAATGATTATTTTTCTTCCCTTTTTTGAGACATATTTTTTTTCATTTTTATAGCAGACGTTTTTTTTTTTGTTGATTCATACGTTTTACACATTTTTTTTATATTGGGAGAATTTTTCATTCTTAGACTGTGTATATTTTTTTTCTAGACTTATCATTTAGTTTTTAAAAGTTTTTCGAAATTTTTTATTTTTTTCAATGTTTTAAATTTGATGAAGATGAAATTTTTATTTTTTATTATTTTTTATTTTTTTATTATTGTTATTTTTTATTCTTATTTGATCTTTTTATTTTCAAATTAATTTTTTTTTCAACTAATTGAGTCTTTTATTCTCTAATTTTTTTCTACTTTCAGATGTTTTTCAAAATTTTTGAACATATTTTATTCTTTTTAATTTTTGGAATAACTTTCACTCATAGGCATTTATGATTATTTGATAATTTTTTTTTCATATATCGTGAACTGCCACTTGGACCTTAAGCTCTGGAAGAGTTGAAGTCTAAATTTTATTGACTAAGTTTGCCTGTCTGAAAAAGTCAAGAAATAGGTTCATCATTTAGGATTCGAATTTGAGATGCAGCATTAATTTTGGTACTTTTTCTTATTTTTCCACAATTTTTTAATAACTTTTCCATTTTTAATAAAATTTTATTTCTGAACTTTTTTTGCAGCTTTTCATTTTTGAACGTATTATCATCTGGACTTTATAAAATTTTTGATAGTTTTTTTATATTTTTTTATTTTTGTTGATGTTGTTGTTGTTGATGGTGGTTTTTTTTACTCTTGTCATAATATCAAGTCATTTTTTTCAACGAGTTTTCATTTACATACATTTTTTCTCTTTCAGGGAAATTTTTTTATTTTTTACAATTTTTTAATAATTTACTCATTTTGTCAGATTTTCATTTTTGAACAATTTAAACCGTTTTCCATTTTTTGAAAATTTAGTTTTTGTTTTACTGTTTTCATATCATGTAGTTTTTATAACGTCTAATAACCACTTTCATTTTTTCAATGATTTTTACATTTTTATAATTTTTTCTTTATGGTGAAAGTTTTTTAATTTTTGATATTTTTAAGCTTTAAATAATTTTTTTTTTGAGTAATTATTTACTTTTAACAAGTTATTGCGAAATATTTCTCTTCTGAGTATTTTTCATTTTTTCAAAATTTTAGAGATATCATTATTTATTTTGATATTTTTCATTTTTTGTTGTTTCATAAATTTTATCCATTTCATGTTTTTAATTTTAGAAAATTTTCCATTTCTACACTCACTGTACATTTCTTTTGCGAACTTTTTATTGGAATTTAGTGTTCTAAATTTTACTAAAATTTTTTTATTTTCAGACATTTTCCAATTATTAGTGAATTATTAATTTTTTTCCTTTTTTTTTTCTAGTTTTTCTTTTGTTTTTATTCAGGTTTGTATATTTTTTATTTTGGAATCAAATTTTTCAAGTAATCGCGAGCTTTTTCTAGATTTTCTTAAATTTTTTAATTTTTTTTTTTATAATTTTGAATAATTTTCAATTTTACACATTCATTTTTGACAATTCTTTTAATTTTGGTTAAATGTTTATTTTTTGAACACTTCTAGTATCTTATTTTTGAAGCATTTAAGCTTTAATGATTTTTTGAGTATTTTTCATTTTTAGACATTTTTTATTTTGGCGATTTTTCTCATCAGCGAGATTTTTTAAACATATTTAAATTAATTTCATTTCACTTATGTTTTTTCTTTTTTTGGGGTGGAGGGGGGGAAGGGAGAAGAAGATTGACTCATTATTTTTTCAATTCTATCTTTGTACAGCTACAGAAGCTAAGGGCACGTTCCAAAGCAAATTAAAGCTATTAACTTTATCGCGAGTTTGTTTTGACTTAATTCGCAAACATTTTTAATTGTTGTATTTCTCTGAATAATTTTTAATTTACTGATAACTTCTCTATTTTTAGACATTTTTTGCAAAAAGATATTTGAGTCCATGGACCTGTTAAAAATGTTTAAGAACAGAAATACGCCCTATTTCTCCCTCCTTCTCGGTAGCCTTGGGTTTTATTACGCAAGAAGCTTTTTTCTTTCAATGATAATATACCTATTGCTGACGATCGAAAAGAACAACAGAATAAGTTACGTGAAATTTTTCCTTTTCATGACCTTTACCATTTCAGTACATGAAGTCTTCGTCATTGAATGTTTTTTTCTTGTTTATTAGTCCTAAGATTAGGTTTTCGGATTACTCGATGATATCGAGAGAAAAAATTTTCGCTGAATTTCCGTGACTCAAGGGAAATGAGCTGGGATATCGCGCTGTTCTCTCAAGCATAACTTATTCGTTCATAATTATGTGTGCACAAGAAGGAATGAAACTAAAGACATTTCGAACTAAGATAGGCGGAGATATGAACCACACTGAGACTCAGGGTATTTTTGAGTTTATTACTTGAAATATGTTTTCTATGCTCTTCCTTATGTCAAATTTCAGCGATTGAAAAATTTGTATTCTACTTTCTTGATTCCAATTTACACACAGGAAGATAAAAAAAAATTAATTTTTGAACGAAGATTTTTTTCCTTTCTGAATGACCCACACCTTCTTTTCAGGTATTCCCCATCATACATCAAACCTAGAAACATGATGCTAACAAGTGCGATGTACAATAATCACGCTTGTAATTCTTTATGCAATCAACAGATTTTGAAAACCTAAGTCATATTTCATAAAATTATAGCTGATGTCACGATTATCATAAACAAAAATTCATCATTTATCCTACATTTTGACAGAAGATAACAAATCCACCACAAGTCCCAAAAGAATAGTCTACAAATACACATTGTACGTATAACCACAATGCTATGAACCTGTACAAATGATATCATCGCTGCTAATTCTTCACGTTCGCTTCAATACTTCAATACATTAATCTCAACGTGCTCACGCTCGAAAAATGACGAAATAGTACTAATCGGACGTGCATATTTTTAAATACTCCTTTCGCAAGCGCTGAATGGAAGATAATTCTGCACAATGATAAACTTAATAAGTATATTGTCGTAAACACATAAAATGTAAGCAGATAAAGGTGAATTGTTTTTCGCGAAGAATCTAACTTGGTGAACTGATAAGACAGCTATATGGTAAAACGTATTCGACGTTAAGTACTTGAAAATAATTCTCGCTGTAGTAAACCACAGGTTCTAGAAATTTACGAGTAAGATTTTAGGCACAGAAATCGAAAATGAACTCATTACATCGTCGTTAATGAATTAATACTTAAAGATATTAACATTAGATCTTCACGAGTTCGAGACAAAAGCACCATTCGTTTATGAAACAAATTTTATCATATATTGAAAATTTCTGGAAAGTTGAATCGATACGTATTAGGCACAGCAATAAATTACCTTGTTCGTTCTACTCTCACAAACACCGTTCCTATGTTACTTCATTGCAACTTAAAGTTGCTGGAATTTTACACGATCCATAGAAATAAGACCATTGTTGCGATAACTTACTTATTCGATGGAAATAGAGGAATAATAATCTAATTACATAAATGAATCAAACGTAGGACGTAACGAGTAAGATGACACTTACGTGCTACATTTTACTACTAATTATTAACGTGACATAAAATGGTTCGAAATAGATTCAACACATAGTTATTCGTTCAAACTTATTCACTACAAATTTTTAAAATAGAAAAGAATACGCGAAACAATACCCATTTATCAAATTACTACGCCACAATTCACATAATTTGTTTGTTATTAACGTGATAAATAAAGTAAACAAATTGCATTGTTTTCCAAAATGTGATCGATTGGTGGTTGAGCGAGTAATTAGTTTCACTGTTGGAGCGCTAGTTGAAAAACAATAGCCAATACCAATAAACTATCCAGTTATTTCAAATTTCCTTAGATTAAACTCTGAATCGAGATTCGGGAAATTTAAATCGCAGAAATTAATAGGCGCAGTTTATTAAAATCGAAATAACTCAAAGAAAAGAGCACAAGATATTCCAACAATGATTATTTTATTTAATTATTCCGAATAACAAAACATTAATAATATGATGATAAATTATAAGATGATTATATCTCTATTCAATTTGAAAGAAAGAGATAATTCGAAGACGAATTTAAACAAATTTTATATTCGTCGCTATCCATACGATGATCGAGAAATCCACGAAAACTTAGTTCTTTCGTCACACAATACTCTAATGAATTTTCACCATTTGATTTCATTCCAAACATGCTAAAGTCATTACTCAAATCACTTTATCCCTTCATTTTAATTAAATGATTTTTAAGAAGTGGATGGACCAGGCGCTGGATCTGCAGCTGGAGTTTCTTCTTTATTATAATGACGATATTCGGGCTTCAATTCCCACATATTCTTATGAGGATTTTTCATATTATGATTACATACTTCTTTAAGAATTTCTTTCAAGTAACTCTGTAATTGAGAGAATTTAATATTTTTTATTTTGAATAATTCCACGCATGACGTGCCTATTTTAGATTTCGACGTTTGATTTATACTTACAACAGGTTGTTTGGTAATATTCACTAAATCTTTAATATTGTAATACTGATGCTTATCGAAAGCTTTGAATAACATATCCAGAACAGCGTTTTTATCATCACGAGAACGTTTTCCTTCAGCTTTCTTCTTTTCTTCGAATTCTTTCTAAAATTATATATGTATTTTAAGAAATGCTTATTCGATTAAAAGGAAATAAATTTCGAGTATTATTTTTACCAAATGCTTATGTGTAGAAACGGGCTTATAAACGTTCACAGCTCTGTCTAATCGTTTGACTAATCTAACTGGTTGGTGAGCTTTCCTGAACCTTTCCAACTTTAATTTCATGTAGTCGTCATCGGCTATATACGAACAATCGAACGTACCCGAATGTTATTACAAATGTAAATATATCTAACGGTAATGATTTCAAATTTACGAACCATAAGGACGGCATTCTAAACGTTGTACTATTTTTCCTTCTAAAACCAATTTATCTGGTTCTAGCATACTGTCGTCGAGTTTATGACTACCTGTGGCGAGAATAAAGGAAATGGAATTATTGACGAAAGTGAGATACGTGGGAGTTCACTTTACAGAAATTCATTTTACCAGATCCTTGAGAAAAAACACCCAACATTTGACTCGTTACAGGAGTCACATCTAGTCTATAATTGCGAGGAACAGCTTCTTGATTATCGGTATCCACACATAACATTGATTCGGATAGTGACAATGATACTTGAACCTTTTGACTAGCATTTCTGCAGGCACATAGATTCAATAAATAATTGACTACCGATTAGTCGTGATGTTGAGAATTCAATCAAAGGATCAATTAGTACTAACCTATTAATTTTCAATTTTCCTACTTCTATACTACTAGGGGCTTTTTCCCATTTATTTGCGATATACTTGGGGACCTGAAAATCCAATAAATATGATTTTCAAAGCTCATATACTTTTTACATGGCACCAAATTTTAGATTGATGACTTACTTTCACCAGCCAAATGCCTCTGCCTGAATTGCTCACATCGAGCTCTTTATCTGCATGCTGGGACATGATGTACAAAGATATCAATAATTACTGTTCAACATAAACACATGAAATAAATCAAAATTTTAACAAAAAACCTGGAGATATGAATGAATAAATTATAATTTTCAAAGATTTCATTAAGAATCGTTATGGATATTTAATAGTCACTGGATCTGGATAGCGAGATTTTTTATTTTCATCATTCGTCGTCAACTAGAGACATCTATGATTCAAGCTTGAAATTGAGAACTAATCGTAAAGGTTACACTAAGTCACAGCGTTACACCTATCACCAATTCACCACACCACAGACAATATTTTTAATTTAATTTAAAGACTGCATAGGCCTATTTCAAGTTTAACTTTTCACAAGCTTCCAAGTTCCAACTCATCAGTTGGCAAAAAATGCATCTCTTTCCATTAAAAATAAATATTCTTCCAATAACCACCAGCTTCAAAAGTCCGAAAAAATATTCATAATTGAAGTTTGTTCAAGCAAATATGCGTAGACACGACTGCGGTGGAGCACATATAATAGAAATGATAAAACATTAATTTCATTCAAATTTAATTTAATTATTGTGATGTTTGACCATAATAAAACAAAAATTCACCAATAAAGAGAAAAAATTAACAGAAAAACTAAAAAATTGTATAAAAATTAGACGCTACTTGCTGTTACTAAATTAATAATTCGTAGTAAAAACACATAAAAAATTAAATTAATAAAACGTTATTCTAAACAATAAACGAGAAAAAATATAAAGAAAAATAATGAAAAAAAAAAGATATACAAGACGAAATCAAATCGTTAAAACATCAACGCATTAAAAATAAAGGTTAGTATTCCGCTAAAATCATTTCGTAATTAACAAATAACAAAAAAAAAAAATGGCTGCACTCGTTAAACAACTCTTGTGTGTTGATACTTATCATGATAACTTCGATATAATTTTATATACATCGTTATCCTAACATTTCACCGGTATTATCCAAATCAACGCTGCTTAATATCACAATAACGAAAAACTATAAGCTCTCCCAAAATCAAAAGTGAACTTATCCGTTATTTTAATAAAACGTTAAAACGAAAGTTGATCAATAAATACTACAAATAAAAGAGAAAATAAAATAACAATAATAAATCAATAGTACTGGTTCGCAAAAAAAATAATAACACGTATTAATAACAATTTATACATTAAAATTAAACTATCTGAGGTAAATTCTGAATCGTATTCGGTTCCAAACCGCCATACGATTCCATCATTATGCGTTTACATAGCAAAAATTTGCGCAAGAAGTTTAAGATTATAACAAGGTGAACGTATTCCTGTTAAATAACAAATATTCAATGACTATGAAACATACGAGGACTAGAATATTTCGATTGGTTACTTGGTTATTATAGACGTTGTTTACTTAGTAAAAAAAAATCTGGCTATGTTCGTTCGTAGTTCAGTTCGAAGAAAAAAAATCTACTCTACAAAACATCGCTCTCATCTAAAAAAATTTTCAAATCAAGGTACATCCTTGATAAGCCATTCCGATACAGGGAGATATACGTATACGCGCTACGGCTTACAAAATAACAAACATTTTACAAAATTTACATCATTTGCTACCAATTCATCATCGCGTATTAGAATTACAACGAGCAGTCGTCGCTGTCACCGGCATAATCGTCGCTGCTATCGCTATTACATCTGTTATCGCTGTAATCAGTCACCACCATGCTCGGCTGTAGGAAGTTTTCGGCCAAATAATTATTATTTTGTTTTTTAAACGTATTATTATTAACGAATTCTCGCGTGCCGTTCAATATATCGTCTAAATTCGATGAGAATATGTCGTCGTCTTCTTCGTCGTCCGGCTCGTTAATGCGATATTGGCCTCTGAAAAATTACATCGGTACAGATTTACGAGCTCGATTTAATAACAGACGGTGTTAGTATAGAAAATAGAATGGAAAAGGTGATGATAAAATATAAAATTTTCTGCTCACTTAAGGCCAAGCGAAGCGATAGATTAGTGTTTCGGAAGCAATTTTTTTTTACTTGACCCTTCCGCGTCAATAGTCTACTTTCTGTGAGCCGAAAAATGGTCGGAAAATTGACTTTTTCAACTTGAAGGAAGGCTTATAGGTAATGCGTGAAAAATAAACTCTCGGAAGCCCCACGTTGAGCGCGGTCATAAAGAGATTTAGGAAGGGGGCTCTCACCGCCAGTTATTGTTTTTTTTTTTTTTGATGAGGGGTCTCAGAGGTGATAATAAATTGCAACAGCTTTGAAAAATAAGTAGAAAATTGAATTATGCACTGGCAGTTATACATAAAACATGTGCCATTCCTTCATTTTGCACAGTATTAGTAGTTGAGTATCATTTAGACTGATTTAAATACTCCCTTCCCCGCCTCCGGTCACAATAGCACATACGAAAACTGCGCAGCATATGAAGATAATTAAAATGGTTTTTATCATTATAAATTTAAATAAAGCAAAAATTAATGTAAGAAATAAATTTTTTCTAAATCTTTGATTTTTGTATACCAGAAGGGCGAGGGGTGGGTAAGAAGTTACACAATGGTGGGGTGAAAAATAAGTTAATCACTGTAGGGCCTACAAATCCTCATAAAACGTACATCATAATTTAAAGGAACTTTGGACTATTTGACCTCCCCTCGCCGCGGTAAGGAAACATTTGAATCAATTTCAATACCTTTCAAAGTTATAAATTAAAATGAAAAAAATATCACCATAAAAATATTTCATTTTTTACTAAATATTTGCCATTTGTTACCTAAGGAAGTGGAGGGGAGGGGTGTTGGATTTACTTCAAGATGGTCAAGGTTGAAAAATAAGTTCATCATCGTACTCAGTGCTACCAAATGTTTAAAAACAATATGCCATTTCTTACATTTCCCCTCCAAATTCACTTGGGAAGATAAAATCAGAATAAGTCAGTGATTTGGGCTCATTTTATCATTTATGACACCGCAATAAACAATTTTCCACCCTTCGAGTACCCCCCCCCCCATATTTTCAAGATAGTATTTTTCTTAGTCCAAATAATTATATGAGTTCATATTGATTGCATTTTTATTAGTCTGAGGCTCCTCACGCTCTACTCAAATTTTGATAATCCGCCATTTTTCATGCATTTTGACCCAAATTCAAGAGCTCATATCTGGTCACTAACTAACCCCAGACACAAATTTTGACCTTTGTAAGTTGAATAACTTGAAACTTCCTCACAAACCGATTTTTGCTCTAACTCCCCTCCAAATGCACTTAGGAAGCTAAAATTAGAATAGGTTAGTTATTTGGGCTCATATTATTACATGAACGAGCAACAAAAAATTTTCGACCTCTCTTGTACCCCCCCCCCCACATTATGAGGTTGATAACCCCTCCTTCCCCACTTCAACATCATGTATGAAGGTGAATTTGGGATATTGAAAACTTCTCATCGCCAATAATCATATGAGCTCATATTAATTACATTTTTACTCATTTGAGGCTCATCAAGCTCTACTCAAATTTTGATGATCCGCCATTTTGAATCCACTTCCTCCAAAATTTAAGAGGTCATATTCTAATCACTATCTAACTCCACACATAAAGTTTCACCTTTCTAGGTTAATTTGATCAGGAGATATGGAAGATTCAACGAATTTGATGATTCAAAATTTCCCCCAAAATCCGTTCTATACTCCATCTCCTCTCAAAACGAACTTATGAAGCTGAAATTTCAATACGTTGGTGTCCGTGACCCACTCTTTCATATGATATCAAAAACGAAAAATATTAAGTTATTTGCCCCTTCTCCAGATCCACTCAAAGTTTGAGTGATCCGCCATTTTGAATTTTATCGAAAATACAAAAAAGTACTTTTGTCGCATTTCTAAGAACAGTCTTTCACCAAGTTTTGAGCAAATTTCATGAATACCCGCCTAGGCTACGCGTGAGCGCGGAAAATACATATAAATATATTGTATGGACACCAAAATTCTTGACATTTGCGATTTACTAGGGACGGGATATCAAAGTGGTGATATCGATATATATCGATGTCTTTGAATATCGATATATATCAATATCACAAAATGTATCGATATTCCAAAAAAAAAAAAAAAACGCTGGAAATATTGATGGAGTATCTGCATCAAAATCGACTTAATTTTTATCAAATTTTTTTTTTTGTACCTACATATTTTTGACATGATTTTAGATTTAATAAAATAATTAAATGGTGAAATTTTCAATTTTTGATAATGAAAACCTCAATTGTTATTGCACAGGTTCATGTAAATAAATGCAAAAAAAATGTAGATATCGATATTGGCATATCGATATATATCGATATGTATCGCTGATATCGATATTGATATCGATATGTTTTTTTGGTCGATATTCCCATCACTACGATTTACCCTGTGATTACGAATGATTTGAAACACAAAGATTTGAAGACCCTACCCCTCCCCGACCCCCATTCCCAAATCAAATAGCCTGGAATAGCTATCGTTTTCAAGTTGGAAAATCAGCTAATTAGTTTTTTTTCTTCAGAATTTTGAAACATAGCAGAATTTCCTTAGTAGTGAAAGTTAAGCTTTTCGTAAGGAAAGTTAAATTTTTAAAGTTTCATTAATTATTTACAATCTACAATGGATATACTACTGAACAGCGAAAATCATTCATACCCGAGTAATACATACCTCTTTTTACATGCATATGAAATCGTTTATGATTAGTAAAAATCGAAAAGTTTCAAAAATTAAAAAAATTCCCCTCTTCCTCCGAAAGGAAGTAGGGAGGAATGGTAGTTTTTCAATTTTTATAATAAAATTAATTGTAAAAAAAATTGAGTAAATTTAAAAGACACGAGATAAAAATTGTGTTTCTTTATTGCTTGAGTTCATATGGATTGACACTTATCAGTTCGCTTTTCAAGAATAATGCGTACAGAGAACAAAAACTGGCCACAGAAAGCAAACTATACAGAGAAACATCACTTATAATCAATGCTATTTCATGAAAGCTTAACCAACTGTCCACGATGGTAATATTAGAAATGATATCAATATCTCGAGAAAATTAATAACAAAAACGCCAAGACTTCGGAGCGAAATACGCATCGGTAAAAATCCAAAAAAAAAGCTCATATCATGCCAACACTAACGGTGAATTCGCATTCCCACCAAGCTGTTAATTTGGTCACATTGTGCGATAAAAAACTCGAAAATAAAAAATCTGTTAGTGAAACATCAACGAAATAAAAAAAGAAACCGGGTGAAGGCAATTCACAGTTTGCTCAACTTACCACATACCATCACCTTCACCTCCACCTAAGCTCTCCCCCGCGTACTGTCTGTAAATTACAATAAAATACGAGAAAACGTTAAGGTTCCGAATTGTGGAAATATATACTCGAAAAAAGTTAAAAAATACATGCAAATCGCCCGTCAAAAGATTTACGCAAGAATCTCCGCCAAATTCGTTCGTCTTATGAAAAGAAAAATACGAAACCAACTTACACATCATCGCTATGATCATTACCACCTTCTTCGGCCACCAATAATTCGTATTCTTCGGCAGCATATCGATCCCAGTCGGACATCTGAAACAAGTTCGTCTACAGTTACCGTACACAGTCGCTTTAAAAAGAAAAAAACGCTCCACGTCGCCTCGAATGAGCCCGCGTATACTTACATCATTTTCATGGTCTCTCTGCGACGCGAACGGATCTCTTTGTTCGTGATCTAAGTACTTCTCAAGGTTGAAGAACGTATCGAAGAATATCGGCGTCATTTTACACCGTTTTAAATCGCTCAACGATATTTTACCCGGAATCTTAGGCTGGATCATATCCAACATCTGCGACCGAAAAAAAATTCAACATTAGAGCTACACATTTGGGTGTCGATCAAAAATTTTCGACTAATTTTACATTTCAAAATGTTCGACTGACCTGACACAAGCAATCTTCGAACGGTAAACATTCGATGCCCATGGCTTCCATTCTTTGCAGCTGTTCGTCGTAGAAGTACTCCAATTCGTACATTGATAAGAATCCGTCGCCGTCCAGATCCATGCATCTGTGCAAATAATCGAATCGAATTTTCATCGTTTACGGTACGAGAGGAGAATGGCTTTTTAAAAATTAATTTTTTCGACCATTTTCAAAAAATCGATAAATTATCGAACACTTAAACCATCATTTTACGATTAAAAATAAGAAATCGAAAAATTCAAAATAATTTAAAAAAGCATAATTAATTGGGCAGTAAATCGGTAATCTGAAATTTAGCCGTTGCATCTAGACATCATCTTATCATGCCCTTAAGAAATTCCCTCGATCCGGAGTGAGTCACCAGCAAACGCGATTAAAAATAAAAATATCGTTTTGTCATCCTTAATTAATAGAGTTCACAGTTGAACTCGGCAGAAGTATTGCTTTTTTAAAAAAAAAAATCTATTAGCGAATGGCTCGCCAAAAAGGATGATTTTGAGAACCATGAAACAATTCTGAAGTATTTGCCTCAACTGCACTCCCAATTAAAAATTGAGAGATCAGTCATTTCGAACTGAACGAATAAATCAGAAAAAAAAATTCTCTGTATCTTCATACCAGGACGTTTCCACCGAAATTTGAGATTTTCAACCACAGTGAGGAGCCTTTAAAATTCAAAAATAGAGTCAAGAGTATGCTCCTTTTTTCATATTCAATTTCACGAGAAAAATTTTCATCGTACCACACAAATTGATAATATTTTTCGTTCTAACTACGCAGTTTCAACAACCACGGTGAATAAAGGCGCAGATTAAATGGTTATAATACATGTCAGCAGAAATAATAGTTTGTTTCCCACCATTAGAGGGGGTAGAAGGAGATAAAAATGTTAAATCCCTCCACTGACAAAAAAAAAAAGCAATAGCTTTATGTTTTTGTAATTTTACCCATTTCTCAAAATTTTCGAACCTCTTTTCCCCTCCTAATCTACCTTCTATATTAATTTAGGCAGCTGAAATTTTTGTGGTGAGGTTCGGATGTGATGTGTTTCATTGTTTACAATACTTTCTTGTTGGTTAAAAAATGACGATCATCAAATTTGTGGCAAATTGGTCAATATCAATTTTTCTTAGATCAAATTTAAGGAATGGTTCGTGGGGATGGAATTTTCTCTTTTGCTCTTATCTCTATTGGCATTTTTTTGAAATGAAGGAAAACTAAATATTTTCGCAAAAAAAATGCCCTACAACCAAAAGAAATCATAAAAACGACTCCGTAGAGTGGCGGGGGGATGGGAGGGGGTAGAGTAAATTTTTGGAATAAATGCCAAAAATGACTAAATATTATAGCTTTAAGCTAGTTTTCATTATAGGGTACGTTGAAATTATCACCAAATACGAGTATTCTGATAAGGAAGAGATGTGCAGACAATTTTTTAAAACAAACTATAATTTCACTGGATTCTAAATTTAACACCTAAAACTAGCTGAACTTTTCATTGGGACAGTATTTCACTCATTTAACGGAATTTCAAAGATTTTGTAATTCACACCACGTACATCGTACGTGTATTCTGAAAAAGTGAAGGGGGGGGGGATTTTTCGAAAACGTTATGTTGATCTCCAAATTCTTCAAAAATGCTTTAAATGAAAGAAATACCATCCTAATAAATGGTCTAGCGAACTTTAGTTGCCAAAGTTTATATCTACTCGATTATAGGATTTTTCGAAAAATTACCCCTCCCCCTCCATTCCATCAATATAAGTAAGAGATGTGCATTCTAAACTTTTGTACAACATTTCATTTTTTTTCAGAATTTTTACGATTTTCGCAGTTTTATCGAGTTTTGGAAATTTTGACCACTCCCCCCCCCCCAATCATATTATCTCTAGCAGCAGAAATTTTTGTGGCGAGGTTCTCAGATCATGTACTTTTCATCAAACTATCCTTTTTCATGCTTACTTACATACGAACAACGAACATAATTCAATACATGAACAATATTCAATGCTTCAGTAAGGTACCCACAATTTAACTTTTAAGCATGATTGGAAAATTATTAAAAAATAATATTTTATACATAATTATACATATATACATATTTCTTTTGTACCAAGAAAATGAAACACAAGTATTCTGCCGAAAAAGACATATTTCAGAATAATATACTTTTGGAAATTTTTGGGTAAGTACAATCTTTTCAAACATTGAGCCCTTTATGAGAATAGTGAAAATTGACGAGGGCTGAAATTTTTTCATCATACTATTGCGTTCCTTCAACAACTTTTAGCATCCAGTCTTAATCAATTTGAAACAAAATCAATCCAGCCTATTGTAGCTTCCTAAAGGGGAAGGTGTTCCTACCTCTAAGAAGTCAGTGTTTGCATTTATCTCCGGAAATAATGCACTTACGCGATAAAAAGTTCAGTACAAAATTATTCTATGGTAAATTTTCTAAAAAAAAAGATGATACTGTTTTTTTCTTGTACAACGCCCCACAACGCTACTAAGTACCCAACAATGTTACCCTCTTTTTGAAAAATTCACTTTTTCGTAAGAATTAATGATTTCGAATTAAATGAATGTTATTTTCATAACGTAGGATGAAAGCAGATTATGCATAAAATCCCAAGGAAAGGAAGAGGCGAGAGAAGTGGGGGAAATATGTTTTTAAATTTCTTTCAACGAAAATAATCTTACAATATAAAAATAACCTTGACCATTTTATACCAATCATTTCATTCAAAGTGTTTTTTTTCTTCAAAATATGTAGTATCATCATTTATACTGGCATCTTTAAATTTCTACGAAAAAGCGAATTTTTCAAAAAAAAAAGGTAACATTGTGTATTTTGAGGCATTAGGGGGCGTTGTAGGGGAAAAAAGAATATTACTGTTAATATAGGAAATTTAGCGAGGAATAATTTAGTACTGAGCTATTTTTCGTATAAGCGCAGTATTTTTCGAGATAAATGCAAAAAACTGATTTTTCATAGGCCAAGATTCGCCAGCAACTACACTTCACTGGGATTAGGGCGGATTTTCAACATGTTGGTAAAGGTGCGGGGCAGAACTGACATTCATGACGAAAATCGCTTTGATGGGAATAATTCCTATATTCAGAAGCATAATATGAGTGCACTACAATAGATTTGAGGAACATAAGATTTAATCGCACACTTTTTGTTTTATCAAAATTACTTCTTACTAATAAAAAAAAAAAAAAAAAAAAAAAAAAAATGCAAGTGGAAAAATTAGTCACTGTTTAAAGCTTGCCTCCCTCCCCCGCCTAATGAGAAATTAGCACCTGACTCCAATTATCAATAACTGTAGCTATGGTCAGCGACGATTCGATGACAGCTAAGTAGTGGATCTATGTACTCTTGAAAATGGTCGATCACGTTACTTTCTTAATGGTAACATAATGAATGTTGGATTCATTGAATACCAACCTGAACCAATATTCGATGGCACGAGGGTGTCTTTTATCCTCTTCAGCGAGCAAAAATATAACAAAATCCGTATAACTCATTTTACCCTCCTGCAACATCGGATTCCTCGCTTTGCTTCTCGTTCTCGAGAATATTCTATCGATTATACGAGTCGACAACGCTGGAAAAAAAGAAATTATATTTTCGATACATTCAACGGATTCTTCCCTTTGAAAATGCAACTAGACACCCAATTCATTACCATGATCGCTATGCCTGGCCAAATCTTCTTTACTGATGAACAAATCGTGATCCCTATCCAGCTCCCAGAATTTGCAGTAAATAACGTAGAAATGCTCGTAACTGAAATACGCTGTTACTTGATTAATATCCTCCTCTTCTTCCAGCAGCTGAATAGCCCGGAGGAAATCGCTGCGGCGTAACTCCGTTAACGAGATTTGACCGTTCCAAGATTGATTCACGCAATAATACACTCTACAAATTACCTACACGGAGGGAATAAAAACCATCGTCATAAAAGCCCTGCATTCCAACCCCACCTCGATGAAGCTTCGTAACTCACCGTATGCACATATCTGGAATGAAATTCGGGCGCTTGTTTAAGGAATGTCAGGCCGGGGTGAGTATTAACGACGTCTTGCACTAAAGGAATCAGATCTTCCGGAATGATATACGATCGTGTGGTACTGCGTGTCACTATCCTCATGAATCTAGACGCGTCATCGTGACAAACCGATGTTAAACTGCAATCCGAACCCACGGTTAGACTGTATTGGAAACAATTTACCAAAAATTACATTTACTCGGTACTCACTCTCGCCAGTACTCCATGAACGTATTCATTTCGACGAATCCTAATTTTTCGCCGCCGCACGCTATAAACAAAGGCGCCTTCCAATACAACGGGCAACCGCATGCCTGAAAAAATAAACACGGAAATTAATCGTCGGTTGGGGTTCGTCGACCTTCAAATCTACCCCCGCTATAGGCGTTTATGAGTAAGCGCGATGATAAAGGCGACCGAAAATATACGCTGATGCGGATATCGTGACTTGTTCCTTGGAGCAGTTATTACAGGCGTACGAATTACTCTCCCTATCTACTACATAGGTATACGCGCATTTCCGTCCTTACTACCCAGTATACTCACTTTTGTAACCGATGAAAATTGCTCTTTGGTGGCATGCATATGCGGTAACGACCGGAAAACGTCTTCGATATTTTTAAACATGATACTCTGCTGGTGGTGACTAATTGGCTTTCCGTGAGGGTAGTAGAATCTGAAAAATTAAACAAATTAATATCACTCGTATTCTACTGTACAGCATTTTACAGTCGTGATTTTTTTTTAGCAGAGTTTTTAACGAATTACCGGGCTATTATAGAGTACCGTAATCTAAAGGTTAGGAGAATAACTTCGTAATTTTTTTTTTCAAACTATTAGCAGATAATTAATTAGTCGGTGTTTAACTTCATCATAATTATATACAGAGTATTCTATTTCATTATGAGCTCCTTCATACCACATTTAGGCTACTCGTGAGACAGTCATGTATTATAGTTTGCCTACGACGTTTATAGAAGGAATCGAAATACATATAAAGGTATGAAAAATATTTTTATACCTCTTCTGTTTTTTTTTTTTTTTTTTTTTTTTTTTTTATGAAGAAGGAAAAATTCGCAAAGAACGAACAAATTTTTAATTTTAAATAATGGATAGCAAAAAAAAAATAATAATTAAAATTTAAAAAATTTATTAAAAAATTTTTATTTCATTATTCAAATCGGATAAAAACATTCCGTGTGCCCCAAAATGGAGAGTATGTAATATGCATTACTAATGAAAAATTACCAACAATGGAGTAAGATGAGTGGGGAGCAGTTATAAGAATGATACAAAAAACGATAGAAAAAATGAAAATTTTTTATTATTTGCAAACAAGTTTGAAACATATTTTAATGACTCTATGGTTTAGAAATTTATCACAGATCCCCACCACATCCGCCACCACTAGAATAGTTCTTATTTCAAAAATACGAGTTTTATTTTTTCCCCGCTTTTAATCTCTAAAAATGTTCCTTTTATATTAAATAAAAAAATACTATATGAATTTTTATATTAAAAAAAAAAAAAAAATTAGGTGATGCTATTAAAGTTCATTTCATCTTTCAAATCAATAAAAATCATAGTACCAAATGCAACCCAAAATTGTTTTTTTTTTAACTTTTTTTAGGGCATTTTTAACTGCTCTAGTTATTACGCCATCTCTGGTACGCTTAACTTTTAAAGAGAAGGCCAAACTTCGTAGGAGAGTCAAGGTGTTGTGGATATTTTGCTAGTCGTCGTTTATTTGGTGTTTTGTAATTTTTAGGGATTTTTTAATGAAGTGATTTTCTATAATTATCATTTTAAAGGACAATTTACATACATATTAAAAGGAATGCTGGTTTTTGAAACTCGATGCGCCACTTCTAAATTATATTTTTTTGACTAAATCAATGAGATACAAGGTTCTTTAATAAAAATGAATAATATTGGAAATAAAAAAATAAAATAAAATAAATTGAACTGAACTACTCTATCCACTACATAATAATGTATGCAGAATTGCAGATGTATCCTTGATACCTCTTAAGACAGAAAAAATTTCATTTTCATTATTTAATTTTTTTTTTTTTTTCGGAAATTCCATCTCGAACCCTTAGGTAGGTAGGTAGGTAGGTAGGTAGGAAAGAAGGAAGAGAACTATGCAGTATCTAATAGAGGGGTAGGGATTTTTTCAAAAATTAAAAAGTGAAGGAGGCGGAGTCACAATACTTGCTAAATGGTCTTAAAAAAACATCATCAGAATTTCAGCTCACAACTCAAATTTTAGGCACTCCAAAATGAAAAGTTGTAATTTTTTTACTGTCTGAATTTTTTTCATGTTCCAAAATTATATATCGTCACACAAAGACTGAAACATAACTTTTGCAACCAATTTTTTTTTTTTTTTTTTTTTTTTTTATCAAATTACGCCACGTACAGTCCTAGGCTAGAGGCGTTTCTTTTTATTTTATTTTATTTTTATTTTTATTATATATTTTTTTTTTTTTATTTATATGGTTTAGGATTAGATGAGGTTTTTTTTATTTAAGTTTAAAAACAATTTTTAATTTTTTTTCAAAAAGTAACAACATCGGTTGTTTTCAAAAATAAACGACAATTTAATCGTCATGCGCACAAGACTTAATTTAGGCCTTTTCCGACTCAACAGGCAAAATATGCTCAACTGTCGCTCCACATGTGTTCTTAAAATGATTTATACGAAATCATTTTGACAGGGCTGGAGAGAGCGAGGGGCAGAGGAGGTAGATTGCCTCCGGTCCTCGGTTACTGAGAGAAACGAAAAATCCAAATTTAGAGTTTTACAATTTTTCATAATTTTTACTAAATTTTTTATGCTTTTTCTCGGAATTTCATTAAATTTTTAAAAAAATTAAAAAATGCGAAACCAAAAAATCATCTACTCCATTCTCTGTTTTCTTTTCTAAAACTGACAGACCTATTCCATAGAATTTAATCCACGGATAAAAAACGAATGCCTCTGGCCGTAGTCGCAGCACACGGCACCAAAAAAAAAAAAAATTATTTTTGCCCGAGATCCAATTTTGGCTCTCTCAGTTCTGCATTTTGAAGCAAAAATGCGA
This sequence comes from Phenacoccus solenopsis, assembly GCA_009761765.1. Classification (NCBI taxonomy): domain Eukaryota; kingdom Metazoa; phylum Arthropoda; class Insecta; order Hemiptera; family Pseudococcidae; genus Phenacoccus; species Phenacoccus solenopsis. The sequence goes on along the minus strand of CM019755.1, from coordinate 18,050,249 downwards.
TGTTTTGGAAAGCTTTGTGTGATTGAAATCGAACAGACTTGCTTTCTTGAATCTGAAATAGCCAACACTAAGCCGTACTGTGCACATAATTATTAAATTATAAGTTATAACAAAATATCGCTTTTTGAAAAAAAAAAAAGAAATGAAAACAGTTCGGACCTCTAAAATTTAAAAAAAATTTGAGGGCGATTTTTTTTCAGCCTTTTGACGAGGAAATATGATTTTGGAAGTTGAAACAATTTATAATAGACCAAAAATTTTTATAACATTGATTTCATTATGGGAAGTCTAAAAATTTAGATGACGTCTTTTTGAAGTCATCTAGAAAGTACTAGGACTCTTATCACTTATAAAAAAAAAAGTGAAATTAGTCTCGCTATTATAAAAATAAAAAAAAGTGAAATTCGTCTCGTCAAAAAAAATAGTGGAAGGGGAAGGGAGTAGAAAAAAAAATGAAAAATGTATCAAATTGTGTAAATATTAATTTCTTTATATTTTTTATTATAGTAATACTGAAAAAAATTTCATCAATCCTATGTTCAAAAAATTTATCATCATCTAGTATGGCACCCCACCAAACGTATATCCCATAATGGGTTTCATGTACACAACTTTGATCGAGAAATGAAAATTCCGAAACAAATATACTCAAGAAAAAATAAATTTTCAAAATATGACAACAAAAGAGCATTTTTAAAAGTTATCTGCAAAAAAAAAAAATCACTATTTTTTCTATCATATTTCAAAACTTCTTTATTTCTTCTCACTCACTCCTTTCACTGCCATCAATTTTTTGTCAGCAATGCTGCATTACCTAATATACATTTTGAGTGAACCGCATATTTCTATCTATCTTGAACTTTAACATGAAAATTTCAAAAAAAAAAAAAAAACCAATGACAAATATTACTTCTAAGGAGCCTTAGAGCTCACCATGAGCCATCCATACAGAGTATGTGGTAAAGAATTGATGGACGTTTATGAAAAATATTTTAAACATAGACCAATTTAACTGTATACTTTAAACATAGCACAAAAGAGCCCAGAAAGGGCAAATAACTCAAAACAGCTACTCTGAATTTTTTCACCTTACCTGGTATACATTTTTATTGGCTTTGGTATGTCTTTGCAGCGTCGTATGCGGTGGATACACGCCATTCTTTTGATTAACTTCTTCGAATAAGTCGAAAACAGAAATGAACGGAAATTAGGATATTTCGCTGGTATTAATTTTTTTTCACACTTACATAATGTCGTCGTTGTACGCGAATTTTCACGGATAGCTTACGCACACATGTACGTTTTCGTTAATACGAGTACAATCGTTTATTCAGAGAGAAAATAACACCGAATTTGTGCCAACAAGCGAGGCAAGCGGCTCCACCTAAGTGGTAATAATGTTTACATTCACAACCGAGTATTTTCGTTTCGTACGATCTACGCCGTTTTAGTTAAATTTTCGAGAATCAGCAAGCGCCAAAATTGAAATTCATACGACGAGGCGATATCTGACGAATGAAACGATTTCGTGGAAAAGTACTCGATGATAAAACTTTTTGCGATTTCGGAAATATTTCCATTATTAGAGAAAACCGTTGATTCCTATTAGGATATTTCTATTCAACGAATGGAAATTTTCGAAAATTACTCTAATTTTTGAAAAATTTTTTTTCCAACATTTTTTCTCCGAATATTTTGCGAAGTAAAAGTCAAAATTTCGAACCTTTTTATTTACCTGTTTCTCCCAGTGGTTCTATATCAAACGACTTGACAAAATTAAAAAAAAATTCAAGTACAAAAAATTTTCAAAAATTAAATGACTTCCATTAAGCGAACAAAACACAAGCATGACCCACAACAAGAATAAAATTCTTTCAAATTGCATTTTTCTCCTGTATCTCTGCGAATATGTCACCAATAGAGAAAATGATTATGAACAAAAATTATACAGTTTTCAATTTTGAAACCAAAAATGTTATCGATCATTTTTGGAAATTTGCTTCCTCAAGCCAAAAATGGTCGCTTATTTGCGCATTTTTCCAACTTTTTTTACGAACATACTACAGGACATAATTTAAGAAAATTCTTTCGGTCATGATTCAAGCAATTACAGTAGTCATAATGGATTAATTATGAAAAAATTGAATTTTCTTTGAATTAAAAAAAAAAAAAAAACGTAAAACACCATGCCGCATTACTGGAGCTGAGTTTTCAACTAGGCTTGTTCAGGTTCACAAATAACATTGCTAACCCCCTCACGTCCATAGGCTGCATGAGGTTCTCGGTAATTCTCAAATTTCGACGATCCGCCATTTTGGATCCATTTTGACCCAAATTCAAGAGGTAATACCTGGGGCCTTGAAATTTGCTGTAGATACTTCTAACTCACAGCGAACCAATGGTAGGGTTGGAAACATGGCGTATATGAATGCGGAGTGGTTTTGATAATTATTTTCAAAACTTGTATGCTTTCAAGCGTACAGCCAGAATAATGTGGTTGAGAAGAGGGGGGGGGGTTGGGTGAGAGTTTTTACGAACATACTACAGGACGTAACTTAAGAAAATTCTTCGGTCATGATTCATAGCAATTACAGTAGTCATAATGGATTAATTATGAAAAATTGAATTTTCTTTGAATTAAAAAAAAAAAAAAAAACGTAAACAGCCATGCCGCATTACTGGAGCTGAGTTTTCAACTAGGGCTTGTTCAGGTTCACAAATAACATTGCTAACCCCCTCACGTCCATAGGCTGCATGAGGTTCCTCGGTAATTCTCAAATTTCGACGGTCCGCCATTTTGGATCCATTTTGACCCAAATTCAAGAGGTCGTATTCTGACAATCGACTTACCCTACACCCAAAGTTTAACCTCACTAAGTCAATTTGAAGATGATATATGAAAGATTCATGAAATTTTCTACAGTAATTACCCTCCAAAAACGAGTTTCTGCTCTAACTCATTTTTACATTGACTTGGGAAGCTAAAATTAGGATAAATAAGTCACTTGGATTCATTTTATCATATGACAACGCAATAAAAAATGTTCGACCATTCGTGTACCTCCACCACATTTTCAGCACGATAACCACTCCTTCTCCCCTCTGAATATAAAATATATGAGGGTAAATTTTGGATATAGGATACTTCCTATCATCAATACAATCATATGAATTCATATCAATAACATTTTTACTAATTTCAGACGCCTCAAGCTCTACTCAAATTCTTATAATCCGCCATTTTGAATCCATTTTGACCCAAATTCAAGAGGTCTTATTTTGGTCACCAACTAACCACACGCACGAATTTTGACCTTTCTAGATCGATTTAATGAGGAGATACGAATGATTCATGAAATCTCCCGTAGCAATTACCCCTCAAGAAGCTGTTTCTTGCACTAACTCCCCTCCAAATGTACTTATGAAGCTAAAATTAAAATAGGTTAGTCACTTATGCTCATTTTATCATATGACACCGCAACAAATTTTTTTTTGACATTTCGGGTATCACGATCACAATTTGAGATCGCTAACCCCTCCTTCTTCCCTCCAACATCATATATGGAAATTAATTGGGGATACAATATTATTCTTATCCCCAGTAATCATATTATGAGTTCATATTAATAACATTTTTACTAATTTGAGGCTCCTCAAGCTCTACTCAAATTTTGATAATCCGCCATTTTGTATCTATTTTGACCCAAATTCAAGAGGTCATACTCTGATTACTAAATAACCCCACACACAAAGTTTCACCTTTCTAGATTAATTTAGTGAAGAGATACCTTATGGAAGATATAAGAAATTTTATGACTCAAAAACTTCCTCAAGAAGTCATTGTTGACTCCAACTCCTCTCCTCAAATACACTCGGAAACCTAAAATCAGAATGGGTTACTCACTTGGGTTCATTTTATCATTTGAAAAAACACTGAAAATTTTCTAACTCTCTTGTACCCCATCACATTTTGAGGTCGATAACCCCTCCTCCTCACCTCCTACTCCAGGTATGGAGGTGAATCGAGGATACTGTATTTTTCTTATTCCCAATACTCATACGAGTTCATATTACATAGAATTCTACACATTCGAGAAACCTCAAGCTCTATTCAAATTTTGATAATCCGCCATTTTGTATCCATTTTGACCTAAATTCAAAAGGACGTATTCTGGTCACCAACTAACGCCACACACGAAGTTTCACCTCACTAGGTTGATTTGGTGACGAGATATGGAAGATTCAACAAAATTTCATGACTCAAAACTTCCTCAAAAAGCAGTTTTATACTTTAACTCCCCTCAAAATGCACTTAAGAAGCTGCAATTTGGATACGTTGGTGTCCGTGGCTCGCTATTTCATATGATAACATAAACGAAAAATTTGAGTGAATTGCCCCTTCTCCAGCCTCCCTCGAAATTTGAGTGATCCGCCATTTTGAATTTTATCGAAAATACAAAAAAGTACTTTAGCCGTATTTCTAAGAACAGTCTTTCACCAAGTTTTGAGCGAATTTCATGAATACCCGCCGGCGTCACACGAGTTGGAAAAAAATGTATATACCTATACCTAAAAATTGGACATACGCCGGACGGTTAGAAATGGTCTGAAATGCAAAGATTTAACGACACCACCCTCCTCCGATCACCCTTCAAAAATCAGGTAGGCAATAATAGCTTTCGTTTTCGAGTAAAAAACTCAGCTAAAAATCTGTTTCAATATAAATTTGCCCGATAAGATTTATTATAAAAGAATTATACGATTGAACAAAATTTAAATATTCAAGAAACTCAGATCATGGATCTTCTAAGCCCCTAATCCTTCCTCCCCCTTCATCGGTTAATTTTGCACGCGTTACTTTTGAGTCCCTGTTTCAAAATTCACGTTCAACCGAAGTTAGCCACAAAAAGCAGGCAATAAATGAAAGCCAAATACCTCTATTCATTTTGAAACTGAACTTCAAGCACTAAACGTCCATTCAACGCAACATAAAATTCCGAAATTAGGACACCACGAGGCGAAACTGCGCGACTACAGTACAGCTACATCCACCTTAAAACCCGCACCGTGTGAATAAATTGGCGATCGCGTAGGACGCCTCAACTCGGAAACCTTCTGGTTCCCAAAGTACCATCGTCGACGATATTCTATCCGTATGTACTCACTTTATTGTAAGACCTTGGTCTACGACTTTTCCACGGCTTATACGGAAATTTGGGTTGATTCTCGTTACACTGACTATTCTGCAGAAGTAGCACTTGACAAGCGTAACACCAGGGTCTCGCCCTCACACTGACCATTGCCCAACATCGGACAAATCGAACGTAATAACCGGCATTATAACGCAAAACCGCGCATAATTAGTCCGACACACAATCACCGCGACCGACCATCGTCACTACATCTGCTGCAAAAGTACGAAATTAAACCAAAGTCACGATCGCGTATTCGCCAACCTTGAAAACACCTCGCCATTTCGCCCCTTCAACCGGACACCTAAGGCGACCTGGCCGATTCGATTCCGCCGTACGAGCTCATTTCACCATCACCGTCACCGAGTGTTCGTTTAATATCGATAAAAATGTCCAAAATCCAGTTCCCAATTCAACACCGAGTGGCATATGGTACGGACGTTTGCGTCGTTTAGTCGATTCGAAACGCGAATGGTGGCGCGTTAACCGTGACACGAGCCGACCAAAGCGCGGCTCCGAAGAATGGCGAACGCCTTGAATCGACTAAATACAGATGGAATTACGAAGCCGCTAAGGCCTAATCGTTGCTTAATGATCAACGCGAGAAGGTTTTTACGCTACGAGCGCGCGCCCAACAACCAGATGAATCACGTTTTCATACACCTCTACCGCTGGACCAGCACGCGAAGAAACCTACACCGAAGCCGCGTAACCCGCGGGGACACCGAAACGCGTTTTTAACAAGGGGAATGAAAACGCTTCTTTATACAGTATCGTATTTATCCGACTCTACGATCTTTCAAAACATCGCAGACCAGGAAAAACACAAAGCTCTTGCTCAACATAAGCGTTCGCGAACAGAACGCGGTAACGCGAGACTATTTTTATACCGTCGCGTATCCGATATCTTACGCGTCTCTTAACATGGTAATGGATGCGTGTTTAGCGATGATTTGAAATGGAAAAAAATAAATCGTAAACTTATTCCCCCCTCGCCACCACATCTACGATGTTGCCAGCGGCACAATGAAGAAATCGATTATTCTGTTTAGCTAAACGCGAATAAAACGTAAATCCAATCTGTGTCGCGGTTTGACATTGCGAAAAACATATGTAAATACGAATAACAACGGACGTGTAATTTACGAGCTCGCTACTGATCTGATGACGTATGAATTTCGAATTAATCGCAAAACTGCCAACGTCTAAGGAGCGAACAAAAAAAAAAGGCTTTTCATCGACGACGACGAAGTGGGAGACGAAAAATTGAGAAAAGAAAATGTAAGCAGCCATACTATACTATTGGAGCTGAATTTTTAATAAAGGCATGTTCAGAGCTGTTCTTCAATCCCTCCTTTCCCATATACCCAGTATTAAGACTAAAAAACGCTAATTATCCCCTACAAACGAATCTGAGACGTTGGACTCGCGATATGTTCCACACCTCGGCCCCAGTAACCAAAGTTGGGTAAAATCAAGGACAAAAGTATTTCAAATCCAAAATCCGAATTCCTCCGCAAAAATGTATTTAAAATCCAAAACTTAAAATCCATTCAGAAAGTAGATTTCAAAACCAAAATCCAAATTCTGGGTAAAGAATAAAGATAATACAAAAAAAAATTAAAAATGATTATGAACTTCGAAAAATTTTTATAATAAAATTAATCACAAAATTAGAAATAAAAAATAATTTCTATCGTAAATCACATGAGTACCTGAACCTGAAAACTGAACCCTGATCACTTTTCGGATTTTAAAATAAAGGATTTTGGAGAAATACGATTTCAAATCCCGAATGCCGATTTTGAGATTTTTCAGATTTTAAATCCTGCCCAATCCTGCCAGTAACCATGAGGTACTTGTGGGTACTAACAAAGGAATCTATCAAATCGTAAATCATTGATTTAACTGGAAAAAGTTTGATGGAAGGCAAATCGCATGAGCAGCCCAACACAAAAAATTTAAGTTATCGAAGTTGATAAGGAAAGGAAATTTTTGGAGGAGGAGGGGGGGTCCAAAGAGAAGATCACTTCATTGCTTGAAGTGAAGGTAAATTGGATTTTTCATCAGAGAACACTTCACAACCAAAAAAGATCCTGGAAATGTACAAATAAGCGGTGAGGAAGAGGATAGAGATGAAAATTTTGAAAAATTGATAAAATTTAAAAATATTATGAATATTATGAAAAGATCAACTTATTTCGTAAAGTGAAACGAAATCAAATATTTTCATCAAAAAATATTTTGCAAACGAAAGAAATCCTAAAAATTCACAAATGACGAATTTGCCAGTTAAAATCTGCCAAATACTTATTTCGGTGATAATTCAACCATCTAACCAAGGGAATTAATGATTCTTTAATTTTGAGGGGAAGGGAAAATGATTCTTTTTTTTTAAATGCATCAACTCTGATGAATATTTCAACTGATTTTTAAATAAGCCGGATGGGTCCTTTAATGGAGAGTTATTTATAAAAAATAACTGAATGGACTGCTAATCTCAAAATCGATAGAAAATCGCTTAGATGGGTGAAATATCATCAGAATAAAGGATCTAAGAATTTTTAGGCACCAAAGTTAATATCCATCAGAGTTACAGAATTTTTTCAATTTACTTCCCCCCCTCCTCCTTAATTGAAAACTTGAACGTGATGTTAATTTTGAAATCGATTGAAAGTGCGTTCGATAAATGAAGTACCATCTGAATAAACGATGTAGCGATTTTCAACTGCTAAAGTTAATATTCATCTGAGTTGCAGAATATTTCTAAAAATTTCCTTCACTCTCTACATCCTTCTCCTCCTTCTCCTCACCCCTCAAACAGCTTGCAAGGGGTATTAATTCTAAGATTGATCGAAAGTAGGTTAGATGGGTGCAATATCGTCAGAATAAATGGTCTAGCAAATTTCACCTACCAAAGATCATATCCACTGGAGTTGCAGCGTTTTTCAAAAAAATACTTCCCCGCTCCCATTCCATCAAAAAATTGAAAATCGATCGAAAGTGAATTCGATGGATGAAACACCCTCGGAATAAAGGGTGTTGCCATTTTCAACTACTAAAATTTGTATTCGTCGAAATGCACATTTTTTTTTTAATCACCACCCCCTTCTCCTTCAAATCAAAAAAGTCCTAGTTGGTATTAATTTCAAAATTAATCGATAATGGCTTAGATCAGTGAAATATCATTCGAGGAGACGGTCTAGCAGGACTTGGCAGATGAATTTAATATCTATTCATTTCCAGTATCATTTTCCAAAAAATAAACCCTTCCTTCGAGGCCCATTTTCAAGGTTTTTTTGATTTGACAAAATGTTTCCGGATGAAAATATTTCATTTTCCTTCAAATCGCGCAATAAGTTAATCTTTTCATAATATTCATATTTTTTTCAATTTTATCAATTTTTCGAAATTTTTATCTCCATTTTCCCCAACAATTACTCGTACATATCAATTTTGGTGTCGGAAATGTTTTAATTAAGGTTCCCACGTGACGTGCCTTTCATTAAACTTCGTTCGGGTTGAAATTCAATTCACGATCCCAAAAGCTCCGAGTTGAGAATTTTCACAATTCGCCATTTTGAATTTATTTTGACGAGAAATCAAAGGTTTCACAAGCTCCCCAGCCAACCCTACATATGCAATTTCAGCACGGAGGAAATTAAGAGGAGAGCAGTGATAGCGAAGACAGCGGTATCCAAGTTAACAAAAATGTGGAAGAGTCGGGACATAACAAAAAGAACAAAGCTGAGGATACTTCACACGCTTGTATTTTCGATATTCCTATACGCCTCCGAGTGCTGGACGATAAAAAAGACGGACTCGGATAAAATAAATACATTTGAGATGTACTGCTATCGCTGAATGCTGAGAATATCCTGGACAGCGAAACGTACCAACGCATCGATCATTAGAGAGTTGGGAATCCCGGAAAGACTAGCAACAACAGTCAGGAGAAGAGTGCTGAAATTCTTTGGCCACGTAATCAGGCAGGATAACATAGAGACACTCACCGTACAAGGAAAAATAGAGGGTACGTGTGGAAGAGGCAGATCACCTACCCGGTACACTGATCAGATCAGGAAGTTGACGGGAAGAACATTCACAGAATGTGTGAGAGCTGCCAAGGATCGCGAAGAATGGCGTGAGATGGTCGAAGAAATCTCATAGGTCACGTTGCCCGAAAACGGGATCACGACTAAGAAGAAGATTTCATGGACCAATTTCCCATTAAAATCATTCCTTCCTTCCTTCCAACTCCCCTTCAACTCTACTTATGGGCCTCAAATATTTGTGTTGCTAATTTCAGTCCATCCGATTACATGAAGCTGTAATGAAAAAATTTTACTCTTCATTTACTCTCACAAAATTCTGAAGGTGATCACCTACTCCCATCTACCTCATACAACATCTGTGAGTTTGGATTTCGGATATGGTGTATTTTTTATCACTATTACCCATACTGCTTGGATATTTGTCCAGCTTGACTTATTCAACGTTCAACAAGGTTTCCACAAATTTTGACTATTCAAAGGAACACATCGACTGAACGGGCTATGTGAATTACACAAAAAACCAAGCAAAGGTAGAATCGTAGAAACTTCAATGAACGAATAAATTGCTGTATTTGCCCTTCATTACAAAACACACGATCAAGAATGTTGTCTATCTGTCATACTGAAGGAGCTATGAAATTTTCAAAAAACATGGCGAAGAATATAGAATATTTCGTGATTGGAGAACAATGCAGCAGCAGCTACATCCAAAAAAAAAAATTATCTCCACATCTCTAATAGAAAAGCAGCTAAGATGATTTAAAAAATAAAAATAGAGGGAGAAACGTGCAGTTTTTAAAAATGAAATTAACCAATGCCGTCGTATTTGCCTTCGATAATAAAACACATCACTGCCCATCTGCAGTATTGAAGGTGCTAAGAGGGTTTATACCAAAATACGTGGGAAGAAAAATGGAAGTATCGTAGGAAATTCAACTAATTAATATGGTTGCATTTATACATAATTATTATGAGGGTTTCTGCCTACTCGAAAAATTGAAGCAGCAAAAAATATCACAAAAAAGAAAATAAAGTTTTCATTCGAATATTACTGTACTAGCTATTTACATCATTTTGCCTATTTACCATACTGAAGGAGCTCTTCGCTCCTTCGATAGTAGGAACAGACAAATTACGAACATTGAGGAATCACTCTTGGCGAGTAAAATTTCCAGACATAAGAAAATCCAAGCACCGTACAAGGACTTACATGACTTAGAAATTTCATCGAACAGTATCGATGTCAACCTCGTTAATTACATCGTTTCCAGCATTACAGAATAATTCGATAATCGAACTCTCTCTCTCGAGAAAATAACAATGCCTATACAATCCTCAATAAACTAATTACAAATGCTAGAGGAATCCATCTCTCGAATAATCAGCGAAACGAAAATTACAATATAGTTGGTCGACTTCAATACAATTACAGATTTTGTAGATTTCGAATCAACATAATTCTTCAAGTCGAATTATTCTCTCAGTTTCGAGAATCGATTAATCATCAAAACCGAATCGAAAATAATGAACGAAACTAAACGCTTTGAGAAGTTTCCTTACTGCATTAATTTTAATGGTATTTCCGTAGCTCGTTATTTGTATATGAAAAACGACTCAGAACGTCGAACGATAAACTTACGGTGCCTTTCATTCATCGTAATTCAAGGTTTTTCCGTATTTACCCCTTAAAGTGAAATATTCACGTTTCGAACCAATTAGCAGTACCATGAAGATTCAGTAACGTGAAAAATTTCGGCAAATCATTTGCATCAGCAAACGTGAACGAATCGTTCATTACGTAATCTCGAATTAATGCTTCGAAATGATGAGAGTTCGAGAATTCGATAAATTTATTCCCTCTCGTCTCCCTTGGTTTATGAAATCGTCAGTACTTCCATAAAAGAAATTACGCTTCAGAGTTGACTAGAAGATTCTAGAATACATTAAAGACGACTCGATGACTTCACCATTGGGAACAGATTGGTTGGCGACCGCCAATCTGAATCATTGGCCAAGTCGTAGAGTAATAAAATTTCGAAATTCAACCACGCTAACGTCACCCAGCACACATTCACTTTCACCTTCACCCGAACGTATTCAAAACTGAGTACACTCAGGGCGTAAAAATGCACGCTCGTAAAACGCGACGAATAAAATTTACCGATAGGTTGGCGAATACTACGTTCGATTTTCGTCCATCGCAAATCACCCGGTCACAGAGAACACCGCGTAATACGTAAAATTCACTCGAGCACGAAATACTCCACGAATACACGCAGCGACACACGTTGACGTTGCAAGTAAACCGCGAAATTTTACACAAGAGAAAAAAATTTTTTTATCGACGCTACCGTCGTGGAAGGGAGACGAACGTTTGGAGAAAAAAATTCCCTCAAACCGGTTTCCGTCGTCGACATCCACACCACATGATTAGCACCTTGTGAGTGTCCTTTCGGGTTCCCCGCTCATCTATCAAATCACCCGTTAGCGGTCGCCTAACGCCTAAACACTTCGGTGACGATATTTCGCTCTAGATCTCGTTAATCCGCATCCACCGTCATCTCGATCGCATCGATCATCGCGCCCGAAGTTTAATGCACGACGGTAGTGGTTAATTAAGCCTCCGCTATCGAGGGCCCGGTTCCAGTAATTTCTTTTTCGATCTTTCGTAATCGACGATGTATTTATAACGCGCTTCTTTGTAATCGTCCAGCGACGGTGGTGAGCGTCGACGACGTTCGAAATAATAAACGCGCACCGATTCCGGTTTTATCGGCCACCTACGAGCATCGGAATCCTTGAAGCGGCCGCGCCGAACTTGCCAATGTGTTATCTAATTTTGCTGCCGGTTGAGGTTTTTTTTTCGATCGTTCGACCAGTTTTTGAGAGAGTTTTTAACGAAAAACTGAGCTATTATACATGATTCAGCAAGGAGAGGTTCGGCGGAGGGAGGAAATCATATCTTTGAATATCAGATCTCCGCAGTCGATGGGTCCATGTTCATTCGTATTCGTGGCTTTGCATAGGGGTTGGTAGGAATCTCTTGATTATGTTTTGTCAAAACCTATGGTATAAATTTACGCGGTGGGCGAATTTTATTTTCATTTTTTCAAATAGTGAAGAGATTGAGTCCATAATAGTTGTAAAATTACCTCAAAAGAACGTCATAAAAATTTCATCCCTCCAACTCAATTTTTAGACCCGTCAAATACGAAGTCAAAAAGTTTTCAAATTTTTTAAATTTTCATAAAAAAAATTTTTTTGGCTATTAAAATTTTTTTAACCTTTCAATTCTTATTTTGTTGTCAAAAGACCGGAAAAAAATTTCACCACCAATTTTTTTTAAAAAGCAGCAATTCTGTCTCTCTCAAAAATGAACCATAAATAGGTAGTTTATTTGTCGTGCGCATAGTATGGACTTAGTTCAGGCTACTTCGCATTCAAGAAGGAAAATATAGGACTCGAAAGCTAATTAGATTATTTAGAAAAAACACCAATTTTGGCTATTTCCAAAAATTAAAAATTAAAAGAATAATTTTTGGAATTTCTTAAAACTCCGAAGACAATATATCGCCAATTTTACCTAGCAGGGGTTCCCAAAGTATGAAGTATTTGGTAGAAAAACACCTAAAATGTGTCGTTTCGAAATAAAACTGAAATCAAAACACACATAGCACATACCCCATAAATCACTCATTTAATATTTTATTTCAAAAACAATAAAACTTTGTGCTTTTTCAAAAAAATGTAAAAAATTTGGATTCGTTGAACTCTAAAAAAAGTGCATGGTCATTTCTGAATTTTTTTTTCATCATTTTTGATTATTTTTATTGCAATAGAATAATATTTCCGGACGTAAAAAATTTTAATTATCCAAAAATCAATATTTTGGAAATTTTTTCATTTAAAAAAAAAATTTTACCTTAATTTTGGGAAATTTTTCTAGGAGGTTCGATGACTGAAATTTTTGGTAGATTCTTTCAAGGTTATTTCGCCACCCTCAAAACATCATATTCTAGCTTGAAAATTATTTCGTACAAATATTTCAGCATCATTTGTTCTCGTGTCTCTAGCCATTGTTGCTGTACATGACAAAAAAAAAAAAAAAAAATGCTAAAAACTTCAGGAACCCCCGCAGAACAAAAATCCGACACATTTTGCCTTTATTGAGTCCAAAAAAAGCATAAATAAGACGATGTTGTGCGCACGATCAATAAACTACGCATCTATTGACCATTTTAAAAAAGAACTAGGATTACTGCTTTTTGAAAAAATTTAAAAATAGTTTAGATTCCCTAAATTCCAAAAAAATGGCGGCTAAATTTTTCCCATGTTTATAAACGATAAAATGTGACTTAAAAAGGTAAAAAAATGTAATTGTTCGAAATTTTGTTTTCATTTGATTTTATGTGGGGAGGGGCGGGGGAAGAAAAGGGATTAAAAATTGAGTAGGGTCTAGAATTTTTATGAAGAATTTTTGAAATTATTTAGAAATAACTGTAACCAAGATTTCACTTGATGAAAAAAAAAACGAACTTCCCACCCTCCCCCTTCAACCTAAGTATTCATTTTTCATTTTTGAGAAAATCTACTTAGATAAATGTCTATCAAGATTTTTGTTTCATCGACACAAAATTCTTCAAAACAGACCCCTAGAATTTGAGCTCAATCAGTTCGCATCAACATCTTCCACATGAGGGGAGGGGAGTGAGAATAAATGTTAATTTACGTTTTCAAATTTTATTATAAGTTGGTATTTTTCTCTTTCTTGAAGGATAGTAAACAAAAACTAAGTATTCGTTTTTACACTAATTTCTCACAAAAATATATTTTTTTTTGTGAAATTTTCACCTCAAAATTCAAGATCGGCAGAACTGTATGGTTTGCGATAAAACATAAAAATATTCAATAAAGTATCACTCCGATAAATTTGGTGGCATTGGAGGTAGGAGACTGGAAGAGAAAATGAAAAATGGTGCGAAAACCGATGGAAAGAATTGATCTATTATTCATAATTTTTTGCACATAAATCTGTTGAATGCTTAAATCATCTTATCCTTATAAGAATTTTTTAGACACCAGCACGACACACCTCTGCCATCTACTGAAAACAGGAGCCTCCAGAAGGCTTAAAATGAACGAAAAAAAAATTAAGAATTTTTTTCCACGAAATCCATATAAATTAGGTGGATGTTGTTTGCATCAAAATGTAGTAAAATACAATGTTAGTCGTAACTAATAAAAGATATCATAGTCTTGGAGGAGGGGAAGTAGAAAAAAATATTGAGAAAAGTTCAAAACAACCATAAAAAAATTAACTGATAATTAAATTTTTTTTTTTAAATAACATTTTTTCCTATTTAGATTAGTAAAAATTCATATGGAAGCTTTAATTACAAATTTCATTATTTTTTCTTATTTTACATTAAAAACTGGTATATCATAAAATTATTCCTTTAATATCGTATTTACCATACTTCTTCATTATTTTCATCATTTATTAGACATCTTGATACAAAGCTTAAACTTTGCAAACTAGGTTAGCCAATGATCGCAATATGACCTTCTCTCAAATTACAAGTAGAATCAAAACATGTAAATGCAAAATTACGGATGATGAATATGCAAGGAAAATTTGACTACTCTTAAAAAGCTAAAATTTGATAACCGACACAACATACTACTGTGGACAAAAAATGTACCACATACCACATCCACCCTCACAGGTGATGTGGAGGACACATGGAGGGATTTACAGTCTTGGAACTGGTTCGAAGAACGATAGAATTCTGAATTTAAAAATCTGAACATGCTCCAATTACAAACTCAGCTCCAGTAATGCGGCATAGCTGCTTACGCTTTTTTCTTCTGGTCCTTTTTCTTCTCGTTTCCACAAACGTGTACGACAACTTCGTACCGCGTTTATAACTATTTTCTCAATGAATACGACTGGCTCGCCTCCGTCCAGGATTCGTGGGAACAAGATGACGAAATTATATTGTACCTCGTCCAAAAATTCTTCGTACGTGTGTTATCTTCTCGCCTCAAAATACTACAACGCGGCGACCGGAAATAAAAACCAGATGGACCTGACAATGTTTGATTTAGACGCACCATAGGGTGTACGAGAGGCGAATGTTGACCCATTAAGTCGTCAGAATCGGAGTTACTGCAATTCGAACTTGTTCCATATGCATATAAGATACTGTGCAGTGACGAAAAGTAAGAAAATAGATCTCAATTTTTTTTTAGCATTTGCCATTTGCACTTTTTTTTTTCAGCCAAAAGAAAGGCTATAACTTTTATCGAACAATTTTTTATAAAAACATTGTTACAATAAATTAATTTAATAATGTTTATGAAATCTATGATAAAAAAAACGAAGTATAAAATGTTTCAAAAGCTAAAATTCATATCTTCGGTCCTTCTCTGCCTTTGGTGCACACAAGCAATCAGTCTCCTATACTCTTCCCTCTCTCCGGTCATGTCTGAGAGAATCATTAGCACTATTGAGTGAAGTAATATTACGCATTCAATTTTTTTTTTTTATCAAAAAATGTTTTATTCAATCAAGAAACTATATGCAATATGTATATATGTATGCAGGGTGTTCCATGAGTACGTGACTTCCATAAGCAGGGTGAAAGGCCAGATCACAACAATATCAAGACAGTTCGTCTGTCTCAAAAGTGAAGGGATAGAAATATAGAATATTGTTTTTTTTTTCCATTTAATTTCTATCTCGTTATCAAGGTCATATGAAAATTTAATATCTGGGCTAAAATGTAGAGAATATAGTCTAGTTTCATTAATAAAAAAATGGGTAAGTTGGAAGTAGTAAGTGGGGAAATAGGAAGATATTGGTATCAAAACACAGGATGAAAAAAAGGCGTTGTCCCTCATAAAATGTGATGGTTGGGCGCCCCCTAAATATTTTTTATATCAGACAGAAAATGCAAAATAAACTGAAAAAAAATTTCGTATTTTTTCGAGAAATTAATTTCGAAAATTTTCATCTCGAAAATTATCAACGATAAAAATGCAGGAATGACGTTGAAATGTGGGGCATACAAGGCATTTTATCAACAAAAATATTGTGAGTTTAGTGGCGGGGAGGGGGGGAGAATATAGACATCTGTACTAAAAACACTAGAAAAAAACTAAAATTTTTGATTTTTTGTAAATAACTTTTGAATTTGTCAAATAAAGGCTCCCTAAAAAAATTTCGATGATAAGTTTAAAAAAAAAATGGTCTTATTTTTGTCGATTTTTTAAGAAATAATTTGAATCAAAACCACCTGAGGGGCACATAACCACTTCATAAGAATTTTCTGAAGGAGGGGGGAGGGGGAGGGACTTGATTACACAATTTTGAAAGTTACTTACATGAAAAGAAAAAAAATTGACTTTCTTTTTGGTGCTTTTTGGTACAAATGCATTTGTGTCTCTTCACCGATATTTTTATCGATAAAATTTTCTTACATGCTCCATATTTTAAGGTTAACCTTGCTTTTTTGTTATTGATATTTTTGGGGATGAAAATTTTCAAAATTAATTTCTTAAAAAAAAAAATTGATTTTTTTCGACGTATTTTGCATTTTATATCTCGATATAAGAAGTATCTAGGGGCACCCACCCACTACATTTTACAGGGGACACACTTCATCACAAAGACATTTTTAAAGTGGGAACTTGATAAGGCAATTTCTAAAGTTTTTCATAAAAAAAAAAAACTAAAAAAATTACTTTCTCGATATTAAAGCCCTCATATATCCCCACCCATCTCTTCCAATCTGTTTGTTTATAAATAAAACTACACTATATTCTCTACGTTTTAGCGCAAAGAGCACATCTTTATCTTCTCTTAATGATGAAAAAAAAAATTCTAAAAGTTGCCCACTATCGCGATGAACTGAATATTTTTAATTCTATATTTTTGCCCCTTCATCACTTGGGCCAGGCAAATCATCAAAACACTGATGTACCATGTCTCACCTATGACTCTCTCTCATCCTTATTCAAGCCATCCTATCCCGGGACACCCTGTATATAACATAAATAGCTCCAAATAATTTTTTTTAAAATTCAAAATAAAATTAATAAAATGCTCAGAAAATCAGCATAAATTACAGAGAAGCTAGAAAAAAATTTCGTGACTCCAAATACGCTCCATGATACCTCACTAATTGCCTGAGAAACTGTTGCAGAAGTCACTGAAAAACAGGCCATTATAGGTGATTCGGGCAAACAGAAGGATCGAAAAAAATGAATCTTTTCTCAATCATGACCTTCTAAATCGCCACTTACGTTATCAATACCAAGTCAAAAATTTCAATTTCCCAATTTATAAAACGCGGTAAATACGTAATTTCATAATCGGAAAAATTACCCAACGAATCCAACAACGAAAACTTTTCTTCACCTCCCTCACCCTTCCAACATCCACCCAGCGAACGGAAATAACACGATCGTAATACCTCGTTCGCTTATCGAAACGAAATTGCCACGCGTTAATATTTACATTTTTCCACAATCGCCACCTCGTCAACCGCAATTATCGACCGGATCCGACCGCGTAAATCCATTCAAATGTCAAACATCGCCCGCTCGTCTCGCGCAAATACCAACCAAGTCTTTTGTACGCTGCGGAACGATCGGCTCGTTGAAAATGCAATTACTCAAGGCTAATGCATCGAAAATAACACCACGTAGGTAGCACAGGTTCGTACCGTAACAATGACGAAAAAAAAAACCACAACTTAGTCTAAGACTAAGGCTATGCGTCGTCAACGCCACATAGCGTATTCTTGTAGGCGTACGACGTTCTCATGCTGTATAGAAGTCGAGAGAAAAACATCGGTACGTGTACGCGTATCAGATGTACAAAAAAATAATCTTACATACGTTCGTTCTTTTCATTACGTAACGCGAAATAAAACGGCACTTGTCGTTATACCGTTTATCGTCGTCATCGCGATTTTACGAATTATAATCTTCCTGTATTAAATATCTGTATATTCTATTACCTCGTACATAAGCCCTTCCCCAGTCCTCTTCGGTTCATTACATACGTACGTATGGCACGATAAATGACTTCGTACATCGTATGACATATTTTTTCGAACCGTAATGACTGACGTCAAGCACGCATCTCGCGCGAAGATTAATCATACGACGCAGCCTTGATACGCGAGTCCACAGTTTTCCTATACATCGAAGACGACAAAATGAACAAAAAAAGATGTAAGCAGTTAAGCCGCATTATTAGAGCTGGGTTCTTGACAGCATTATGAGAACACTTGCATGTAACGCTGGTATTCTCAAATTCGAATGATCATGCTATGGTACCCTTAAAAACCTCACAAGAAAGTTTCAACTCTACAGGCAGATTTGGAAGGAAGAAAGAGACTATTCAAGAAATTTCATAATTTTATCTCCCCCCAAAGTGCTATCAACTCTCCTTCAACTTCGCGTGGGAGGGTGAAATTTTTACATATCGAGAATTTAAGCTCATTCTATCAGATAAAATTAAAAAAATATATATATAGCCTTTATAATCAATAATTTCAGCTCAAATAATTTGTTTAGCTCCAAAATGGAAAGGGGTGGTAATTTTTACCCCTCCCTAATTAAATAAGGGGTAGATGAAAAATTGCGAATTTAAATTGTTAGAAATCAGACTCTCTACATTTTGATGCCCAACTCAGTTACTTCTCATTTCATTGAAAAAAATTTTGAACCCCCTTCATTTTGGAATAAACAAAAATTATTGTTGTTGACATTATTGGAAATTCAACTGTTCTAATATTTACACCAATCACGTTCATATACAATCAACAGTACCCGCGATAAACGTGAGAAATTCAATCGTACGCCTTGAGCGCCGCCCAAATGGGGTTTAGGGGAAACTGTTACCATCCAATTTCTTAAAAATTTAATTCCCTTCATTTTTTAACTCAAGTGTTTTTCACATAGAAGTACCGAAAAGGGAGATATTTTCTAAAAAGAGTAATTTTTATAATAGTTGGAATTTTGAAGTTAAGGACACGTCAATAACTCAAAAGTATGACCCGTGAGAAAAAAATGCATCTTACTCAATTTTATTTGAGTTTACATATTTTTTCCCACGCGTAACGCCAACGAGGTATTCATGAAATTCGCTCAAAACTTAGTAAGAGACTCTTTTCAGAAATACGACAAAAGCACTTTTTTGTTTTTTCGATAAAATTCAAAATGGTGGATCACTCAAATTTTGAGGTAAACTGGAGAAGGGGCAAATAGCTCGAATTTTTCGTTTTTGATCTCATACGAAAGAATAAGTCGCGGACATGAATACATCCCAATTTCAGCCTCTCAAGAGCATTTGGAGGCGTGTTAAAACGAAAAACGGTTTTTTGAGGAAATTCGTACTCATGAAATTTCTGGAATCTTCCATGCATCTTCACCAAATCAATCAACAAAGGTCAAAATTTGTATGTGAGGTAAGTTGGTGACGAGAATATGACCTCTTGAATTCGGCTCATAAAGGATCCAAAATGGCGGATCTTAAAAATTTGAGTAAGGCTTGAGGAGCCTCAAATTTGTGAAAAGGTAATTAATATGAATTCATGTGATTATTGGGAATGAAAAGTATACAGCATTCCCAATTCACATCCATACATGATGTTGGAGGGGAAGAGGGAGATCAACCTGAAATTTCGGTGGGGGGGGGGGTGGTACACGAAAGGTTGAAAATTTTTTATTGCGGTGTCATATGATAAAATGAACCCAATGAATAATTTATTTCAATTTCACCTTACCAAGTGAATCTGGAGAAAAGTTTAAGCAAAAAACCGCTTTTGGAGGGGAAATTGCTGCAAGAAATTTCATGAATCTTCCATATGTCATCACCAAATCGACCAAAAAGTACGTGGTTTTTTTTCAAATTCGGTTACCTTCATTTTGCTATGAACGGTTTTCACTTACGACCAACAGTAGCGGCGATACACGCGAAAAACCGGATTGCACCTCCCTTGAGCACCCCCAAACTGAACTACGAAAAATTCATTCCACCCAAATAGTCAAAAATTTTATGCTATTCGTTTCCCAACTAAGGTGTTTTTCCCATAGACGTGTCCACAAACGAGATATCTTCAAAAAACAACATTTTGACAGTATTTTACATTTCAGGCCCAAGGACACCCTATTGTGGAGCTAATAGCTCAAAAAGCATGGGCCATACGAAAAAAGTCTTAATCATTTAATTTTTTGTAAATTCAAATCTCTTAATTTTCTTGTGAAATTTTTTTCACCTAAGACCAATCATAAATGAATATCACCCCCCTTTTCCCCACCAATAAAAAATGGAACCATAGCTACACACGATATAAAGTTTGATACATCTAGATAAATTTAGTGAAGAGAGAGTGAAGAGTAAATGAGGTCGGTTTTCCACTTCATCCACTAGTGATATGAAATAAATTTAAAATTCATTACGTACAAAGATGAATTTGATTCGAAAAAGTTAATTACTCGAGTTAACCAAGGAACGATTCCTTTACTGAGATTACACGTGAGTTTGAAATTAATTCAATGCCACCTACTGCATTTCAGGTATACTCAGCACAGTGATACAGAATCAGTTTTTTCAATCTGATCCTCCTTTCCCAACTTAGGTATCCTGTAATAGCTTCATTTTTCATTCGAAACTCAGCAAAAAAAAAATTGTACGCGTTATAATTACGGCGTTGCATGTAGACATTAGACACGACGAAACGGAGAGATAAAAAAAACAATTAATACACATCTGCGCGAAAACTCTACGCCTCTGTAAAGCCTCTTATTCTTACGTCAAACCTACGCTCGTTCAAAAATTTAAACAACGATAAAAGCCTGCGCGCCTCCGTTGCATCAGGTATTCCATTACACCGACCGACGCGACCAATGAGAATAAAATTCACCCTAATTTGCCATCGTCGCCGGCACGTGTGTGCCACTGTAAAAAAATCCATTCATTGTCCACTTCGACCTAATGCCCTCGTACCCAGTCATACAATCGACATTTTGGCAACCAAGTAGTAAACACTTGTTATTCGGATGTTTCACAAAAAAACAAAAATTCCAATCGATTCGAAACTAACTTTCAACTTGGAATAAGAAAAAAGCCAACGAGCGCTGAAGTTTTATTATCTCGCTAAATAACCATAAATTTGATTTATACGTGAGCAGCTTTTCCTACGTAACTGTGCACCGAATACAGCATTTTGCCACTCTCACGCCGTACCAGTTGTTTTTCCTGACATTCGCTATAACTAAATCAGTGTATCGTATATTTATTTTTTTTTTTGGCAAAAGTCGATACGAAATATGAATATTTTCTTTACGAGCGAACACGGCCACCGATATTAAATCTTCGGTGAAATCGAACGCGGTTGGAATTGCCAGAAAAATAATATCTGTAAGTTTTTTCGGTATAGAAATTCGTTTTAAAAAATATTTGGCAAGAGCCATTTCATTTACATTTTTCAGAAAATTACACACTCTGAGTGAAAAATAAGGTGGAACCAGAAAGACAGAAAACTGATATAAAAATGAAAAAAAAAATCTCAACGAAAATTGAACATCAGAAAACTGTTGGCGATTTCACGCAACGATTTTTAAGCAAATTTCTCATGGGTTTTTCATATATTCCTTTCAATTTTTTTTTTAATTCACTTTTTTCGAATACTTGGCATTTCTACTCTTTTTCAAATTATTTGATCCGCATATACGCATTTTTGGCATTATTATCATTATTCGTTTTTAATTATTCTATTCTTCAGTTTCAATCATCGTTGTTATTGTTATTATATAAATTTTTCTGCAATTTCTTAGAAAAACATAAATTTATAATTTTTTTTGTTTCATTACAATAAAATGAAACTTGTAAAAGAACCAAAAATTTTAAATTGCCTAAAAATCAATACTTTTGAAATTTTTCAACTTCTTAAAAAATTTACTGCCATTTTGAGAAATTTTTCTGGTGAGTTCGAGGGCTGAAATTTTTTGTAGGTACTGTCAAGGTCATTTGGCCACTATCATACCGAATGTCTTCCCATCACTTGGAAAAAATTAAACATCAACCCACTCTAATATACATACAGGATATGCCAAAAGTAAGTGCACAGTGTAAAGAAATTAATTCTCATCCATTTTTTACGTTTATTCAAAAAATAGCTACATTAAAAAAGTATAATAAATAATCACGATAAATGTTCGATCTGACATCTCAAAGGAAACAGTATGAACATTTATCATGATTATTCATTGCTCGTTTACGTATTTTTAGCTGAGTTTTTAACAAAACGATAGCTATTACAGCCTATCTGATTTGGGAAGGGAAGGTCGGAGGAGGGTGGGGTCTTCAAATCTTTGCGTTTCAGACCATTTGTAATCATCTGGCAAATGTCCAACTTTTTGGTATATATATATATATATTTTTTTTTCCCCACGCGTAGCACCGGCGAGTATTCATAAAATTCGCTCAAAATTTGGTGAGAGACTCTTCTTGAAAATGCGCAAAAATAGATTTTTTGTTTTTTCGATAAATTTCAAAATGGCGGATCACTCAAATTTTGAGGGGGCTGGAGAAGGGGCAAATAGCTCAAATTTTTCGTTTTTGATTTCATATGAAAGAGTGAGTCACGGATACTAACATATCCAAATTTCAGCTTCTAAGTGCATATTGAGAGGAGTTAGATCAAAAAACGGCTTTTTGAGGAAGTTTTGAGTCATGAAATTTCTTGAATCTTCCATATCTCCCCACCAAATCAAGTTAAAGAGGTCAAATTTTGTGTGTGAGGTTAGTTGGTGACCACAATATGACCTCTTGAATTTGGATCAAAATGGATTCAAAATGGCGGATTATCAAAATTTTGAGTAGAGCTTGAGGAGCCTCAAGTTGGTAAAAATGTAATTAATATGAATTCATATGGTTATTGGGGATAAGTTGTATACTATATCCCGAATTCACTTCCATACATGATGTTGGAGGGGGAAGGCGGGGTTACCAACCTAAAATAGTGGTGGGGGTACAGGAGGGGTCGAAAATTTTTTATTGCTGTGTCATATGATAAAATGAGCCCAAGTGACAAACGTATTTTGATTTTAGCTTCCTCAGTGATTTTGGAGGGGAGTTAGAGCAAAAAACGGCTTTTGGAGGGGAAATTGCTGCAGGAAATTTCATGAATCTTCCATATCTCATCACCAAATCGGCCTAGAATGGTCAAACTTTGTGTGTAGGATTAGTTTGTGACCAGAACATGACCACTTAAATTTGAGTCAAAATGGATCCAAAATGGCGGATTTACAAAATTTGAAGATAATTTGAGGACCCTTAAATAGTTATAATTTGAGAAATATGTGTTCGCATGATTATTTCATGGCAAGAAATACTACATTTGTGCCAAATTGAATTTCTTAAGTGTTTTTGGAAAGGATAGGGTAGGGGTTTTCAGACTTGGTATTGGGTGTGGCCTGTAGTGATGAACGGTTAAGCAAGGTTATTACTAAATCAAAACAAGCCCCAGTTAAAAACTCAGCTCCAGTAATGCGGCATGGCTGCTTACGTTTTTAATTCGAAATAAATGTAAATATAGATGAGAACTTTTCTTTTTAACGTTGTGAACATATTTATGGCACACCCTGTATATGCGGTATACACAAAAGTAGGCCGAAATTCGGTTTTCTCAACGATTCTATTAGTTGGTCACAGTAGCTGCTAAATGACCTGAAAAGCAAGTCACAAAAATTTCAGCTCCCTGACTTAATTTTCAGACCCCTAAAAACGAAATAGAAATTTCAAAAATATGAATTTCTAGATAATTAAACATATCTACATTTCCAAGTCATAATTTGTCGCCTAAAGACTGGAAAAATTCTAGTCGCTAATTTTTTTCAAAATTTAGAAAATCTAAACTTTTTAGTTTCTTATTTTTTTCAAAAAGCACCAATTTTGGTCATTTTCAAAAATTAACGAAAAATGGGTAATTTATTGATCTTGTGCACAGTGTAAGCTGTATAGCGTTTCTCCTGATAAGATAGTGAAAACGGCCTTTAACCCAAATTCGGTCACAGGTGATCCTAAATGTTACCTTCGATGAAAAAAATTCCCAAAAAAAATCCTCAACCTCCGCCTCGCCCCTTTTTGAGAAATCGCCCTCATATGTCGAAAATTCAGTATTTTTTTACTCTGGAACGGATGGAAAAAAAATTTGAAATTTTCACAGATGATATTCGTGGAATATAAAAAAAATGTTTGATTCATATTTTCTTGAATTTTTGAGCTTTGGAGCTTTTAATAAATTAAATTTTTTGTGGAAGGAGGGAGGGGGGGGGGGTACATGGCTGAATTTTTTCCACACTTAGTTCATACCCTAAGGTATGACATGATCATATTTTGGACCACAGTGAGTCCCGGAATCATGATTTGACTGGATTATTACTTCACTTCATGATTAAGATTTTTTCGTATGACTCATACTTTTTGAGTTATTAGCCCCAGAATAGGGTGTCCTTGTGCCTGAAATGCAAAAATACTGTCAAAATGTTGTTTTTTGAAGATACCTCGTTTGTGGACACGTCTATGGGAAAAACATCTTAGATGGGAAACGAATAGCATAAAATTTTCGACTATTTGGGCAGAATGAATTTTTCATAGTTCATTTTGTGGGTGCTTGTGAAATTCTCATTTATAGGTTGGCCACAACTGTCGAAAAGCAACTCACTTTCTTTCCAAAAGTTCACTTTCCAATTTACTTTTTTCATTTTTGGTCCCCGCTGATTTCGCGATAGTGCAATATTAGTATCAGGCGCAACTTCGTAGCCCCCTATCTCCTCCCCTAACGGGTGTACGAAAAAAATTATATAATTCTTTCTTATAGAGAATTCAATGAGGAACATTTTATTACTACACTACTTACCCGCTAAAATTCTTCGTTCGCGAAAAAAAAGCAAAAACTGATTTTAGGAGATGCTTTTGTTACACATTTCATTTTTTTTACCAACTTCCACGCCCTTTTGGGGGGTTGTAAATATTATCACGTTGTACCTTAGGGTATGAGCTAACTATGAAATAAAATTCAGCCATGCATCCCCCCGAAAAAATTTTTTTTTAATTTTTTGAAAATTTAAAAGCCTAAAAATTCAAGAAAATATGAATGGAAAAATTTCAAAAAATTTCCACGAATATACTTACAGTGTTCACCACCTGTGAAAATTTCAAACATTTTTTCTATCCGATCCAGAGTAAAGGAATATTGAATTTTCGAAATTTGAGGGCGATTTATCAAAAAGTGGTGGGGTGAGGGGGTCAACAATTTTTTGGAGAGTTTTTTCATCGAGGGCAACATTTAAAACCACTTGCGACCGAATTTGGTTCAAGGGCCGTTTTCATTACCTTATCATAAGAGACCCAATAGACCGTTTATGACTAGAGGGGGGTAAATATGCTTGATTTTTACATCGCATAGATTATTAGTTAAAAAATTCAAAATGACTTCGCATAGATGTTTCAGCATTAAAAAGTTCAGACTATAGGAACCTCGTGGAATAATGATCGAGCATATTTCGCCTCTTTAAGTAAGAAAAACTTAAATTAAGCTCACACTATGCCCAATTGCACATGATTAACAAATTGCCCATTAATGGTTAATTTTTGAAAATTATCGCAACTGCTACGTTTTGAAAAAATTTTAACACAGTTTAGACCTACTATTCTAGAAAATTTGGTGACTATAATTTTTTTCAGCTATTCGATGAGAAGATGTGATTTTGGAAAGAAAAAAAAATCAATTGACCCAAAATACTCTT
Organism: Phenacoccus solenopsis; assembly: GCA_009761765.1. Classification (NCBI taxonomy): domain Eukaryota; kingdom Metazoa; phylum Arthropoda; class Insecta; order Hemiptera; family Pseudococcidae; genus Phenacoccus; species Phenacoccus solenopsis. The sequence continues at coordinate 18,024,175 of CM019755.1, read as the reverse complement.
TTTTGAAAATTAAAAAATTTTCAAAATTTCAAATTAAAAAATTTTCAAAATTTCAAATTCATTTTATAGGGTCTAAAAATTGAGTTAGGAAGCTGAGATTTTCACTACTTTTTTGTGACCTCATTTTGCAATTATTATAACCAGCTCCTTTCACTTTTGGGAAAATCCCGAAATTGGCTCCATTCTAGAAAACATTTCTTCGGTACTCATTTCCAAGGTTTTCCACCATAGTTTTTGTTTCTATTCTAATTAAATAATATTTTTTCAGTCTTCACTATCTCGTTGAATTTCATCATTTCAATTCAAAAAATTCCTATCTCAATGGTTTGCATATTCTCATCGCTACCCTCAACCTCCAATACGCCTTTGCCATATTCTAGAATGCTGAATGAAGAAATTCCACGAAGCGGCCAACGCGTATTTAATAATAAATTAATAATACACAATGCCCGACGCTAACGCGGAAATCGACGTCAATGTAACACTCGGTGTATTTTACGTGGGGAAAAATTTCAAATTGTTGCATAGATCGCACAAGCTGCTCGTATTGTTAGCAAATCGTACACAATAAACAAATCTAGTTCGAATCGTATATAGCTATAGGTAGAGGTACCCGCATTATTACGCATACACGATGCGAACGCGAATCGTTCTCATGTTATTCAAATTCTTCCCACATTTACCTATTTAGCGTTCCTACTAAATCGTATGGTTCACGATTTTCTATCCAACTAAAAATATAATTCTCCAACATAGCTAGATAGAGAGATACAAACGTGTATTCCAATACAAAGAGGACTACGTACTCGAGCATTTCGAACGAATCGTCAGATCTCTTCGGCTTCTTTTGAATAATCGCTACGACAAAAATCGACCTCACAAGACAACGTAATTTTCAATTTCACGCCGCCGCGACGTTCATTTTGCATTTTATTGAAGTCGTTAACTCGGTCGCGCGCGCATTTACGCGTGCTGCGCCCATTAACATTGGAACACCGTCGCGTCCACGCCGGAAACATACATCTCACCCACACGCCGGCTCTCCGAGCGTCAGGCACTTTTTATTAAGCGAATAATCGAGACACCAGTATAAGGTAATTTAACCGTTTCTCGAGTACTAATTGACCTACGTGTCTAAACAATCGCTTTCATTTTCCGTGACCGGGAGTTCTTTTCGTACGAAACGTTCCCATCTACGTACCACCGATCAAGATGGCATCGAGGTCTTCCGCGCTGGCGGTAGTCACCGAAATCGAAAGCGTGTTAATCGATGATCGACCGAGATCTAAAACGCGTGTCATAAGGTATTGACCGATTTACTACAGGTGTATAAAGGACACCACAGTCACCGAGTGGAATACCTGAGTAAATATGTACTCGAAAAATTGTTTTCGAACGTGAGTTCAGCCGTGTCAAAGAATTCTCATTGTTCTCAGCCGAAATGGAGTAAATACGTTTTGGAATCCGACGAGATAACTTCTACCCTCTATCAGACATTCGGAAGCCCTTTGAAACCTTCCCTCCACTCATAGATGTTCAACGTAAATGGAATTATATGAAAAAGCGAATATTGCGTGTTCGAAAAAATTTTCCATTCTCTATGAAAAATACAGATTCGATGGACAATTGACACGAAACCGAACATAACAAAAGTTCGACATTTTCTCCACTATACGAAGTGATTGACAAAATGTACATTCAAAGCAACCTATATTTCTTTTGGGATGATCAACTTGCCTAGCATAATTCTTGAAGGAGTCTCAAGTGCCATACACGCGCATTTTAAACGCAAACATGGCGAATATTTTTCATGTGACTAAATAGTTTTTTAAGTTGCCGATTAAAAAGGTATTTGAAATTAGTAGTGGTTTCCAAAACATTTTTAAAGGGTTTCAAACTTATTCGAATACTTCTTTCGACTCTTCAATGTTACTGGAGTTGAAGAAATGCTTTAAAAATTCAAATCAGTGGTACCAAAAGTTCCAAAGGAGTTGACATATAGTCTTAACATATTTTCAGAGGTTCCACTGCATAATCCATTTGTATTTGAGTTTTTAATGAAAATCTAAGTTATTACAGACCATGCGAGTACAGAGTGGAAGGGACGAGCCCGATACAGGCGCATCATATCGTTACGTTTCAAGACACGTGTAGTTGATTTGTAAATTCATAATGAAAATATGTATTCGATTCATCATTCAGCCCCGAAAATGTGATAACTATTCGATGGAAATGGCTCAAAAGAGCATACGTCGATAACAGTTTTTACGAATTTCGACTATGGCGCAACCGAGCTCAAATTCAAAGAAAAATATGTTATTATCAATTCAAAAATACATCCGAAAACCGCGGTTTAATTTTTGTGCCATACCACTGTCAGCATCAAAAAATGAAATAAAGTAGTAAAAAATCATTTTTGAGGGAAAATTGTAGGGGGAGAGGGGTGTTCATTTTTTCTTAGATGCCTGTTATCTGGATCAACAACACAGTGAAAAATAATTCAATCGATGAATTTTTGTTGACAAGAAAAATTTATTTCTACCCATTTTTCACTTGAAGTGCCCCCTCTCAAAAACGGGAGGGAATGAGGATTCCAAATTTTGGTGAAAGGTATTTCTCCATGGTACCCAGCCAACATTGAAGTATCAGTCCGAAATCATTTCGAGGCAAATGCCTTTCAACTTGAAACGATTTCGAGCCAATATGTGAGTGGTAAATGGGTACTATCGAGAAACAAGCCTCATCAATGTTTTGGATCTCAACTCACTCGTAATTGAAGAAGAGGGGGAGGGGGGCACTTTTAAAGAAATAAAATGAAAGTTTTTCTCGTAAACGCAATCTCATTAATTTCAACAATTTTTCACGGCGTCCTACATCAAAATGAGAGGCGTTCCAGAAAAAATCAACGCAACGGATTGGCTCTAAATTTGGAGGATAGGTAGAAAAAGTGCAGCGTAAGAATGCTGTTGTTTTTGAAGTCGATCCGTTCGTTAAAAGTCAAATTTCCGAACTTTCAAGCTTTTCGGTTCTTGGCAAATATCTCGGATATGAAAGATCGTAAAGAAAATATGTATGGGAACGAAGTTGTAGGAAATTTCATTCTCTACAATTTTCTTTTCATCTATTTTCCATGAAAACGAGTCAAAAGTTGAGCTTTTGAATCTAGAAACCTTATTAGAGATGGACTGACTCTAAATCTGGATGATAGGAAAAAAAAGTGGAGCTCAAGAGCCCTGTAATTTTCTAAGTTCATCTGTTCGCTGAAAGTCGAGTTTTCGAACTTCGAAGCTTTTTTGGTTTTTTTGCGAATATCTCGGAAATGAAGGATCGTAAAGAAAATATGCGCAGGAATGAAGTTGTAGGAAATTTCATTCTCTACAATTTTGGTTCTATCTATTTTTCATGAAAACGCGTCAAAAGTTGAGCTTTTGAACTTTGAAGCTTTTCTAGTTCTTTGTAAATATCTCTTGAATGAAGAATGGGGAAAAAAATTATATAAACAAAGTTGTAGAAAGTTTGCTTCTTCTCTAAAACTTTGGTTTCATCCATTTTTCATGAAAGTACGTCGAAAGTTCAGTATTCGAACTTTGAAGCTTTTTCAGTTTTTTGTAAATATCTCGTGAATGAAGGATCGTAAAGAAAAAGTTTATATAAACAAAGTTGTACAAAATTTCATTCTCTACAACTTTGGTTTTATCTATTTTTTATGAAAATACGTCAAAAGTTGAGCTTTTTAACTTTGAAGCTTTTTCAGTTTTTTGTAAATATCTCGGAAATGAAGGATCGTAAAGAAAAAGTTCATATAAACAAAGTTATAAGAATGTTCATTCTCTACAACTTTTGTTTCATCTATTTTTCATGAAAACGCGTCAAAAGTTGAGCTTTTGAACTTTGAAGCTTTTCTAGTTCTTTGTAAATATCTCTTGAATGAAGAATGGGGAAAAAAATTATATAAACAAAGTTGTAGAAAGTTTGCTTCTTCTCTAAAACTTTGGTTTCATCCATTTTTCATGAAAGTACGTCGAAAGTTCAGTATTCGAACTTTGAAGCTTTTTCAGTTTTTTGTAAATATCTCGTGAATGAAGGATCGTAAAGAAAAAGTTTACATAAACAAAGTTGTACGAAATTTCACTCTCTACAACTTTGGTTTTATCTATTTTTATGAAAATACGTCAAAAGTTGAGCTTTTTAACTTTGAAGCTTTTTCAGTTTTTTGTAAATATCTCGGAAATGAAGGATCGTAAAGAAAAAGTTCATATAAACAAAGTTATAGGAATGTTCATTCTCTACAACTTTTGTTTCATCTATTTTTCATGAAAGTACGTCGCAAGTTGAGCTTTTGAACTTTGAAGGCTTTGTTGAAAAGAAAAACGAATAGTACTCGGTCGGTTGCGAACTTCAGCCTCTACAACTTTAATTCTTATACAATTTTCACGGAAGCTCATAATTTTCCGGAAAAATCAACTCAAAGCAAAAAAGAGTCCAATAATTAATACGCTTTGTTCTCTGAAAGTTCGATGTTTTGATTCTTCGACGTAATTTGAATATAAATGATGGATTGATTACAAATTTGGGAAATAGGTAGATAGTATGAAGGGTAAGAATTCTACTGTTTTTGAAGTCGATCCGTCACAAAAATTTGAGCTTTCAAACTTGAAAGATTGTTTTACATTTTTTGCAAATATTTTGGGAATGAAGGGTTGTGAAGACAAAATGTAGAGGAACAAAATTGTAGGAAATTTTATTCGAACGACTTTGTTTCTCATTCATTTTCCATTAACGCGCATAGAAAGTCGAACTTTTGATGTTTGAAGCTTTTTTAGTTTTTTTTTTTTTTTTTTTTTTTAAATATCTCGACAACGAAGCGTCAGAGAGAAACTTTCTTTTCAATTATTTGGCATTATAGTTTGTTTTTATTGTTTTGTTACCACCTCGATGTACACATTAGTTGTTATTCAACATAATCTTCAAGTCCACCATTTGTATAATTATGACGGCGTCTGCAAAAAGGGACGTAACGACCAAAAACAAAATTGCTCAGGAGACCATCTTAAAGTTTAACAAAATCTAAAAAATTCAGAGTGAAAACCCCTTTGGTCCCTTTGTTTTGGAAAATTTTTTTTCGACCTCACTTAGTTAAAATTGCTATATCTCACTCAAAATTGACTTTTGAGGTCCGGGACCACTTGCATTCAAATTTTAATGAAACTTCGAATCGGAATTAAAAATAAAAAAAATTTTTGACCGTCTCACCTTCAGGTCCCTTTTACTGGACGCCGTCACATTATAGTCTTACATAATTTTTTTTTTTGTATTCGTTGATTTATATTTTCTTAAAACAATTGATAAATATCTTCAAAAATTTGTCGTTTGACGTTGAAAATTATTACGATAATTTTATTCCATGTAGATAAAGTGTCTATACCACGTGACCTAATTTCTAAAATTTTCAGGGGTTCTTAAACTACTCAAAGAAAACATTTTGCAAAACATAAGTTTTTTCTCTTTATAAATTAGAAAAATTACGTATTATTGATTTTTCTGGCTAGTCCAACTTGAAAAAAAAGTTCCTCCACACTCAATCCACAACAAATTCGTGAACACGACATAATCTCTCGCGAACGAAACAACCATATTTGCTTCGCGTCCACGCCCGAAAGCTACACAATTAAAAGAGATACCGCCGATTACATAAATAACCGTAATTAATACGGTTTTTAAATACGACCGATAATCGGCACGAACCTCGAAACGCGCCGATAACCGGCGTAATTTCGTGAAACGTGTTCGGAAGCCATCAAAGTTATGAATTTCCAGCCTTTATAAATCATACACGAAATGAACGAAAACTAAATAACCCATCAGTACGATACGAAAATCCGATCCGGACAAAACCGGCGTATTACTTTAATACCCAATGTACTCGCTTCAAGGTTACAAATTCGAAGCCGAACTATATCATTATCTTTAATCACGTTAATGCACACTCTCCACACGGGCACGCCAGAACCGTGCACAACTTGACAAACCTTCTTAGTCTCGCCTACTAAAACAAAAACCACATACACGATCGCAACGTGAAACAAGTATGCCCATCCCAAAAAAGACAACCTATAACCCATTAAAGAAGGTATATTCACCGAAATCTCGTACATTGCCTCCACCACCCTATTCCACGGTTATATTATAGCTGTTGGAAAATATCTCGCACAGATTTTTGATACTGGCCGAAATTTTTTCTAATTGAAAACCTCACTCGGTTGCACATTTTTACGCTTACGTAATACAGAGAGAAACGCGAAACGCAATATCGCCAATAATGAAAGTACGCTGCCGGCATTACGAAGAGAAAAAAAATATTACGCTAAAGGCGTAAAAGTTCACTCCTAGTTGGTAATTTTTCTACGCTCAATGAGGATTATTATGCGGAGAAATTATTGTGTATACGCACAATATCGAAGGTAATGGCGAAAATGCATTTCATCATTATTCGCTAAACTATTATTTGAATGGCGCGTGTATCGTGGCTAGTTTTTTCAACTCGTTTACGTTAATTTCTCTTTATCGAATCGCGTTATATGTGCAGATACGAATTATACTCGTGAGTTAAAATATACGTATTTACGTATCACAACGATCGCTTTTGTTAACCTCGTATCGATTGCTCAAACGTATCTTGAGAAACCTTCGTCGTAAAGTCGGAACAAATATTTGCGCATTAGTTTTCTCAAAGATGTAAGAAACTGATTCGAATTTCTTGCTAATCGTTCGTAAAAAATTTTGTGCGATTGGAGATTCAAAAATACTGGCTAGCAAAGTTTATTAACTTTAAAGAGTTGAAACATTTCGGGTGGGTACCAAAAAAGAAATCACCGAAATCATCACTGAAAGTATTTTAGGTAAAAACCGCCGATATTACTAAATCTAACTTTTTATTTATTTTTTCAATAATAAAACTTCATATAGAAAAAAATTTCAAAAAATCACCACTTATCATTGTTTCTACATTTTTTTTTTTTGGAAAAAAATTATTTTTTTTCTCGAAGTACTTATATTTAATTTTTTTATAATTTTGTTACCTATTATTCTGTAATGCTCATTTTGTTTTTTTCTTTTCTTTTTTAAATAAGAGAATTTTGAAAATGTAAGCAAAAATCTCCATTTACCGTATTTTTCGTAAAAATTATCGTAATTACCGGTAATTACCAAATTTACAGTTTTTCTTCCTTTTTTTTTTTTCAATAAAATCTCATGTCTAAAATTTTGTTTTTAATAATGACTTAGTATCACCCACATATTTTTTTTTTGGAAAAACACCAATTTTTTTTCTTTAAGCACTTTTAGTCAATATTTTTATTACCTATCATTCTGTAATGCTCACTTCGTTTTTTTCTCTTTTTTTTTTAAATAAGAAAATTTTGAAAATGTACGCAAAAAATCTCCACTTACCGTAGTTTCCATAAAAATTATCGTAATTACCGGTAATTACCAAATTTACCATTTTTTCTTCCTTTTTTTAAAATAAAATCTTATGGGTAAAATTTTGTTTTTAATAATTATTATCGCCCCTGTATTTTTTTTTTTTTTTGTGGAAAAAACTAAATTTATTTTCTTGAAGTACTTTTAGTCTATTTTTTTCCTAATAAATTAATTTTAAATTTTAATAATTTGTAATCCAACTATTATGTTGGAATGCTAACATCATCTTTTTTTTTTTAATAAGAGAATTTTGAAAACGTATGCAAAAAATCACAACTTTTTGAAAATCAGCACAAAATTCAAAACTCACGCCTGGCAACACTGCTCTTGATTAGCGCTGGTAAAATTTCGAGCATCCCCTCTCATACCGCGAAAGTAATGAGCTCATGTCAAATTTACCTACTCATACTGACGTCATTCAGAACCAAATTTTATTTTATTTTAATTGATTGATGAGATCAGGATCTTTTTTCAATGAGCAACAATCAAAAATTTCAAATATTTTGATGACTAGGGCGAAGTGGTGTAACCTGATTCAGAGGATCTAACCACACTGTACCATTTTCATATTTGCGTCGAAGTTTGGAAATTGGCGAATTTTTTCAACAAAATGAAAAAAAAATTTTGATAAATTTTAAATTTTTTTGCTTTTAGGCTTCGTATTTTACCTTCTCACTTCAAAAAGTAATTTACATGCCAATTTTTCCTACATTCAGAGGTTCCAAAAATACCTAAAATACAGGATAAAAATCTAAAATAGTCAACTTCACTTGAATAACGATTTTATTCAAATTATTTACTAGTAAATGAATAGAGTAAAGCCATGAAGTATTTTCTATGCTCTGAAGACATTGTCCTCCATCCTTACAATTCGACGGCTCCCAAACAGCAATTACTTAAATCATAAAATTTACTGATTACTAATTCTACCCATCTACATGCTACTCATACTTACATATTCGTATTTGATGAAAAAAAAAAATCAGTTACCATATTAAAAGAAAATTCGCAAATTATGCGTAAAACCACTCAAAGTAGTACTTCATTTATAGTTGTAATTTGGAGCGAGGTAAAAATTCCCTTTAATTTTTGCCAAATAAAACACAATTTTTCATCCATAACATCCAACCGAGTTGGCGCGGTAGCCAACGTGTTTTGCTCGTATTAGAAGAAGAAGTACATACATCATGCTTGAAGTTCCTAACCCGTATGTAGAAAATTCGTGAAAACATGTATTCATCACTGGGTAATGCTGACAGACGACCTTATTCGTAAAAGCCAGCGACCGTAAATGAGAAATTTTTATTTAGGCTGCCTTTGAACACATTTCGATACAACGTAATCATCAAATGCGCCTTCGAACAGCCTATATCGATTATAGGTATTGATTATTGCAACAATTATAAGATTAATTTACTATGTATTCACACTGGGTAATGTTATGAAGCCATGGAATCCGCTAAATAACGACCGTAAATGTGAAATTTAATGTGGGCTATTTTTTGAACACATTAACCTAAGGTAGATTAACGAGCCTTCGTATAGCCACAGTCGGCAATTGTTATATATACATTATACATTATACATTCATAGCGAACGAAGTTTGAAAATTATTAAGAAGAAATAAATGCAAACGTATCAAGAACTTATCGAAGCTACGACTTAAAAATGATTTTTAGACTTTTCACACGGAACATTTTCTTCGATAATCGACTTTCTTTTTCTAACGAGAAACAATAAAAAAATTTCAAACATTAAAAATTCATATCTTTATTTTTCTATTAATTTTTTTTTTTTTTTAATTTCTTATTGACTTTTTACTTTTACTTTTTTTTTGTTTTACGTGCCATGTACAGCTACGGGGCTAGAGGCACGGACAAGGGGTTAGATGAGTGTGAGGAGTTTGGAATCAGATAGGAAGGAGAGGACGAGGTCCGAGGCAACGTGGTCATCCCGGAGCAAGCGGGGGAGGGAGTCAGGGAGGGTATGTTTCTCTCGGAGGGAACGATATTTAGGGCATTGGATGAGGATATGATGGACTGAGATTACTGTATTGCAGGTGGGAATGTTTCAATATTTTGATAATTTTTAGAAATCATTATTTTATACGTACAAAAAAAAATTATCAAATGGAATTCTTTTGAAGGTTATTCCTTTTTTTTTTTTCATAATTTCTCTAATTTTTAAAAATCCTTCCAAAAAAATATTGATACTAGAGTATGTCAAGAGCGGAACAATTGAAGAAAATTTAAATATTAAAAATAACAAATTAGTGAACCCCCCCCCCCCAAAGAAAATCAAATCCTACTCAACCTGTCAAGTCATTTCATCAACTTTAATTCTAATAATTACGTTAGGAGATGGTGGGGACATGATCTCACATGAATAATTCTTTCCTCAGCTTCACCGCACTCAGAATTCTAATATAAATGATAAATTTCAACCCCCTCCCCCCTTCCAATAATTGTAAGTTAATCATCCATACGCAAACATCACGTCAAGTTTTTTGTGCTAACTGGAATAATTGAAAAAAAAATCAGAATACAGAATCGTTTGAATCGTTCATGAACGATTCAAATTCAATATGCCCTCTAAATGGTACCAACATTTCCGACATTAATCGTTCACGAACGACTCATGTTTGATGTAAGTTCTAAATGAATATCAACATCTTCGATACTAATCGTTCGCGAATGACTCGTGTTTATTGAACGATTCAAATGCGAAATATTGAAATTCGCATACAACTAATACCTAATATGAGTCGTTTGCGAACGATTCATTTGAGAAATAGAGATATATGTTTAAAACTCATATTAAATATAAGTCATTCGCGAACGAATCATACGTGAATGTTGATATTTATTTGAAACTCATATTCAACGTGAGTCGTTCGCGAACGATTTATTTGAGAAAGTTGATATGCGACCTGACATCAAATTACACTTCCTTCAGTTCGATGGATTTTGAAATGCATTGAAATGCGAAAGGACAATTACACCAAATTCTTCTTAGCATTTCATCGAAATTTCATGTATACAAAAAAAGTACGTATATACTCTTATCACATTTTTTTCTATCACGTTTTAATGATTCAACTTTTTGTATGTTTATTAAGTATATTTTATTAATTGAAAAATCATTTCTTACTGCAACGAAATTATAAAATTCCTTTTTTTTTTTTTTTAATAATTCATTTATATACATTTTTTCAATTCAAAAATTTTTCGCAATTTTTTTATTATTATTTTTTTTATTTACTTATGCAGTTTTTCAATCATTAAATTGTAATTTTTAATTTTATTTTACTTCATTCATGCATTTTTATTGATAAAAATATTTTTCTTTTTAATATATCTATTTCTTCAAATTATAGAACTTTGTAAGTCGATAAATGATTAAAATAAATTTAATTTATTTAACAAAAAAATATTCTTTTAAAATAATTAAAATAATTAATATATTATTTTTAAATTAAAAAAAATAATATATTACTGTCTTATCTAATGCAGTTTTGCATTTTTTAATTTATTTTTATCGAATCAAAATCTTTTAGCCATTCCATGCCCCTATATTTTTTTTCCTCTTGACTCGCATAAAATGTATTCATCACTGGGTTATGCTGACAAACGACCTTTATCGTACAAACCAGCGACCGTAAGTGAGAAAATCGTTGCTTTCGGCTGTTTTTTGAACACGCTTCGATACCATATAATCACCAAATGTGCCTTCGAACAGCCTATCGTTGAGGTATTAGCTATCGCAACGCAGATTAGAATCGAGGTACCTTGTATTCATACTGGGTAATGCTATCATAAGCATCTTATTGGCTATATAGCGACCGTAAATATGAATTTAATGTAGGCTATTTTTTGAACACATCGACCAAATTTATATCAACACGCCTTCGCATAGCCTCCGTCGTTAAATTCAGAACTACATCGAAAACAACTGGAGAACGAAGATGTGTAATAATAAAATAATGTATTCGTCACTGGGTTATGCTGAAAGACGACCTTTTTCGAAAAATCAGCGACCGTAAGCGAGAAATTTTAATATAGGCTGTCTTTTGAACACATTTTGGTAAAATATAATCATCAAATGTGCCTTCGAACAGCCTATCAATGGTACATATTCGTCATTACACTCATTACAGAGATGAACATTTGTTTCAGCGTGTACTCACACTGGGTAATGTTATGAAGCCATGTAAAACGCTAAATAACGACCGTAAGTATGAAATTAATTTTGGCTATTTTTTGAACACATCAACCCAAGTTAAATTCATGCGCCTTCGCATAGCCAATATCAAAAATTCAAAATTATGTAGTGTGTTGCATGAATTCAGACCAATATATCCTTCAGTACAACAAAAATCTGATACACTTCACTTGCTTCTAGTTTCCTCCTATTTGATGGAACTCGTGAGCAAAGAACATGTTAAAGTTTCACTACTATATCGAAAAAATTCTGTTCATTTTCAAATGAACCAAAATTCACAAAAAAAAATTAAAACAATGTATTCGTCAATGGGTTATGCTGACAGACGAACTATTTCATGAAAGTCAGCGACCGTAATTGAGAAACATTGATTTAGGCTGCCTACTGAACATCCTTCAATACTACACGATCACGTGATCATCAAAGGTGCCTTTGAACAGCCAATAGCATTGTACTTATTCTAACGAAAATTAGAATCGAACTCACAGTGTACTCACACTGGGTAATGCTATGAAAGCCACGCAACTGGCTAAATAACGACCGTAAGTGTGAAATTAATGTGGGCTATATTTTGAACACATAAATCCAAGGTAGATCGATGCGCCTTCGCATAGCCCCTGGTACGATACTCATAATTTCATTATTGCATCGATCACAAATTCACGAATGGTAATTTTGTTTTTTCATAAGCACCTATGACACATCAACGAGCCTACGAGCCGAATATAAAGGTAGTGTTCCCATTCTCGATAATACCGTGAATTCCTTCATATCGCAACACTTACACAAGCCACAAACTACATGAGTCCATGTTCATGGAATCTAAAATATTCGAGGCCCTTCAAGCTTTCCATGAATTTTGAGACATCTAGTATTTTGAATTCATTTGGATCCAAACTCAAAGGGTTACATTGTGGTAGCTAACTAAACGTACAATGGAGCATTAAGCTTTTCAGGAGAATTTGGTGAAGAATTATAAATAGTGTAAGAAGTCACTTGACTAGAAACATCAGAAATAAAACTTTTTCAGATCCAATTCCCCATGTATCACAAGATAAAATTGTGATTTCTTCATTTATTCATTAATTTTTTCACTGAACTCGAACAGAACTGAATTGAAAGAGTTATGTAATTAGGTTATCTCTAATGAGAATATGTTCAATGGTTATGAATAAAATTATTGTACTTGCAATGTACTATGAAAAAGGTTTAGTCGATTTTAGTCATAAATGTATCACTGTACATGCTGTATCACGTATATGATATTAATACAGTTCTTACCGACATTTTTTGCATTTATCTCAGTAAATATGAGGTTTATGACATGAATGGTAATAAATGAAATTATTTTAATTTCTATTTACTGTAAAAAAGATTCTATTGATTTTTGTTGTATGACGAATCCCAAGGCCAAAAAATGTATCACTATGCATATTGTATCATATACATGATACCAATATAGTTTTTACCGACATTTTTTGCATTTATCTCAGTAAATATGAGATTTATGACATGAATGGTAATAAATGAAATTATTTTAGTTTCAATTTACTACAAAAAAGGTTCTATTGATTTTTTTCGTGCGACGAATCGTTAGGCCAAAAAATGTATCACTGTGCATATTGTATCATATACATGATATCAATATAGTTTTTACCGACATTTTTGCATTTATCTCAATAAATATGAGGTTTATGACATGAATGGTAATAAATGAAATTATTTTAATTTCTATTTACTGTAAAAAAGATTCTATTGATTTTTGTTGTATGACGAATCCCAAGGCCAAAAAATGTATCACTGTGCATATAGTATCATCTACATAATATCAATACAGTTCTTACCGACATTTTTTGCATTTATCTCAGTAAATATGAGGTTTATGACATGAATGGTAATAAATGAAATTATTTAATTTCTATTTACTATAAAAAAGATTCTATTGATTTTTGTTGTATGACGAATCCAAGGCCAAAAAATGTATCATTGTACATATAGTATCATCTACATAATATCAATACAGTTCTTACCGACATTTTTTGCATTTATCTCAGTAAATATGAGGTTTATGACATGAATGGTAATAAATGAAATTATTTTAATTTCTATTTACTATAAAAAAGATTCTATTGATTTTTGTTGTATGACGAATCCCAAGGCCAAAAAATGTATTACTGTGCATATTGTATCATATACATGATATCAATATAGTTTTTACCGACATTTTTTGCATTTATCTCAATAAATATGAGGTATATGACATGAATGGTAATAAATGAAATTATTTTAATTTCTATTTACTATAAAGAAGATTCTATTGATTTTTGTTGTATGACGAATCCCAAGGCCAAAAAATGTATCATTGTACATATTGTATCATTTACATAATATCAATACAGTTCTTACTAACATTTTTTACATTTATCTCAGTAAATATGAGGTTTATGACATGAATGGTAATAAATGAAATTATTTTAGTTTCAATTTACTATAAAAAAGGTTCAATTGATTCTTGTCGTATGACGAATCGTTAGTCCAAAAAATGTATCATTGTACACGATATTACACAGTTTTTACTAATATATTTGCATTTCTCTCAATAAGTATGAAGTTATCTCAACAATATGAGGTTTATGAGAAAAATGGTTACACATATACGCGTATGAAATCATTTAACTTTCGATTTACTATAAAAAAGGTTCAATCAATATCTGTCAAATGAAGAATAATAAGGCCGAAACATCTATATGTTGTATCACTCTTTTTTGTAGTTTTTTCCTTAAATATCGCATTCGCAAGAAAAATGATTAAATATAGAAGTAATCAGCTTTCAATTCTCTATAAAATAAGTATCATTAATTTTTTCCTACAAGTGCCGGAAATTTCATTTTTATGAAAGAAAAGAACATTCATCAATATTGATTGTTTTTGAACCTTCTATTCACTTAATCTAGATTTACATTAGAACATTATTCGTTCAACAGTAACATGTATTCACACTGGGTAATGCTATGAAAGCCACGCAATCGGCTAAATAACGACCGTAAGTGTGAAATTACTGTAGGCTATTTTTTGAACACATTAACCCAACTTAGATCAATGCGCCTTCGTATAGCCCCCTACAACACCCGTTTGTTTTACGAGTACTTCTCGTCCCCCAGAATACATCTTAACGTATACGCTCAAAGAATGACGATCTACGTCTCCATATACGAGAAATCTCGTACACGCATAAACAATGAACGTTGTCGCGGTTGTCGTAGACATACAAGTAGGGAGGATAGAAATAGCTCCAGCTACGCATACAAAGGGACAACTATTCATACATACGAATACACTACCAGCATGATACCGCTGATTAGTAAAATATTGTCGAATAAAATTACGTCATGTTTTAAATATAAAGACGACCTTTTAGACGACGCCGTCATCACGCACGCGCATCAGCGGCGTATTTTTCCACATGGTAAAAATTGCTAGTTCGCTCGAAATGGTGATTACGCGAATAAATCATCGTCGGGTAGTACCACTTACCTGTATTTTACTGTGCACGTCGCTGGCTAAATTCTTCCACGAAGCTGAGTTCGCGTTATTGGCTTTGGTTCGTTTTTCTAAAATCTCTGTCGGGCATTTTTCAAACATCATCACGCGTTCGGCGACTGACCCTCGGGTTAGGAAAGGTCTAACCGGGTTCGCGGTGTTGGCGATACCGTTGGTTGTGTTGGAGGAGTTCGCGTTCATACGGACATTCGGTCTGGAGGACGAATCGTTGGTATCGGTGGCCGATCGACGGGGGCGTTTGGTTGATAAGACCGCGTCTTCGGTTTTCTTCGCGTCTTTATCTAGAGTTTTGATTTTGTTAACAAATTTCTCATGTTTACGAGCCTCATCCGGTAAGGTTTTGGTTACAGTTGGAGTGGATGCTTTGGTATCGTTGGCCGTAATCACCATACCGGTTTTGAGGGCGTTGATGAGTCGTTCCTCTTCCTTGGCCACCTCGTCCAGGAATTCGTCGGTCTGGCACGAGCGTTTTTCCATCTTGGAAGGCATCGTCGAGTATTTACCCTTGTCCGCCTCCTTGGTCGCCTTCAACGGCCACGTCGACGTACCATCCACGTCGTCCGGTTTGGTCATCTGGGGCGCGTTGCTGGTCGGCACGAAACGCTCCGGGAAGCACTTCTCGTCCGTCGGCGACGCCGATTTCGCGAACACGGTGGCACTGTTTGTCGGCGAACGCGGCGACGCGAATTTCACCGGGTTGTTCACGACGTCCGGGCACCTCCTCTCGAATTTTTGTAAAGCGTACTGTATGGAAGACGGGTAATTTCTGGCAGTGCTCGGTACACCTGGCGCGTCGCTCTTTTGGCGCGCCGCCAGTCTAGCCTTATCCTCGACTACGAATTTGTTCACGATTTGTTCCAAATTAGTGGCGGCCGCCGATGCCGCCTGCCTCCTATTATTGTACAAAAAATCCATCCTCGAGTTCGCCGACTTACCGGTCGGCGTCAACACCGAGCCGAACTGATCGGCGGCATTCAAACTATTGTGACAGGTCAGTATCTCGTTGGGCGCTAGACCGCGCGCTTTCCACGTCTGGTAAATCACCTCCGCATGGTCCGATATCTGTTTCGCGATAGCCGCGATATCCTCGTCAGGCTCGGTCGCCGAAGCGCCCACGAAACTGCCATCCGGATGATTCGCTGTAGTCGCCATATCCCGAACGAGTCATCAAGGAGGGCATCGATCTGAAAATCACCTCGATCTGTCCTCGACGACGTCTTCGTATTCGACGCTCATGCTACATAATCGGCGCCGTACGCCAGTTACGCTCTCCAATCGCTCGCTTTCCGCTTACGCCGACGTATAATAAATAATCGCGATATTACCGCAATACACACAATACGCGAAAAATATATAACGTTACCAACTTTCGCACGAAATTACACCGGTACCGACTCTCGACCGCTTTTACATTTCGGTTGCATGTCGACGCGCCAGCCTTATCCTTCCGTGAGTGATGGCCGTCGTTGAATCTGCGCACACAAACAAAAACAACAACAATTAAACCTTAATCATGCCGATATTTACGACGCGTACCAAGTAGGGAAACGCGCATGGGCGTGAAAAATACACACGTATTTAAGTAAACGATGAAATTCGCCGATTATTTGCATTATGTTCGAATTTTTCGACGATTATTTATTCGAAGTCGAGCGATATTCTCTACTTGAGAAAAACAACCGAGAACTCTACTCCATGACCTAATCATTAACGACCTTGAAAAACTTATTTACTCTTCACAAACACAGCTTCGAGATACGCTACGATGATTTCTAAATGACTTATCTTTACGACTGTGAAAAAAATTTAATCTTTCTAGCCGAATTTTCAAGTTAAGAACAAGAGTTATTATAAACTATTTGATTTCAGAAGGAGAAACCTTGCGTTACAGACTACTCTCCCGAAAAATAGGACACACACTGCCGCGCCCCTTCACAAAACTTCACCAACAACAGAAAGGCCCAGGGTGTAACACTGCGATTTCAACTAGATAAATAGCATTTGAAAGTGAATGCCTTGGGTACTTCATATCTAAAATATCAGCTGTTTTAAATGATTTGTGTGGGAGGGGGGAACCTATGAATTTTTCAAATTTCCAAGTATATCATTCTTGTCATTAGATGAGTTAACAACTTCAAAACAGTAGCTATAATAGTCTACCTGAGTTAGGAAGGAGAGCTCGAGGAGGGTGAAACCGTCAAATATTCGTGTTGCAGATCATATTTTGTATCATCTGGCAAATGTTTAACTTTTTGGCATAAATTTTTTTTTTTGCCATGCCTAGCGTTAGCGGGTATTTATGAAATTTGCTGAAAACTAGGTGATAAGACTTTTCATGAAAATACGAAAAAGCGCTTTTTCAGTTTTTTTGATAAAATTCAAAATGGCGGATCACTCAAATTTTGAGATGAGCTGGAAAAGGGCAAATTGCTCAAAATTTTCACTTCTGATCTCATATAAACTAATGAGTCACGGACACGAAAATACCCAAATTTCAGCTTTCTAAGTTCATTTTGAAGGGAGTTAGATCAAAAAACGAATTTTGAGGAAGTTATGAGCCATGAAATTCTTTGAATCTTCCATATCTTACCAAATCAACCTAGGTATGTCAAACTTTGCGTGTGGGTTCAGTTGGTGACCAGAATGGATCCAAAATGCCAGATTATCAAAATATGAGTAGAACTTGAGTAGCCTCAAATGATTAAAAATGTCATTAATATGAGCTCATATGATTATTGGGGATAACAAGTAATCAAGTATACTATATCCTCACTTCACCTACATATATAATGTCGGAGGGAAGAAGGAGAGGTAATCGACCTCAAAATATTGGTGAGGGGAGACAAAAGATCAAAAATTTCCGAATTACGATTTGATATGATAGTATCAGCCTACATGGCCAACATATTCAAATTTCAACATTCCAAGTGGTTTGGAGTAGATATGTATAGCAAAATGACTTATGGAGGCAGTGCCGGTTTTAGATCCATGAAGTGAATGTACCGAAAAAAGTGTTGGGGTATTTTGGATAGTTACGTTTTTAATTAAAACACCCAAAAAAAGCTCCCCCTAAAACCGGCTATGTCTGGAGGGGAAATCATGTTGAGGAATTTCACGAATCGTTCATATTTCCTCACGGCATGTACTTCAAAGCTGGAACTTTGCATACGGGGAGGGTGGCTCAATTCTGTATAATTATTTCGGTTTGCGAAGCTAATTAATAATTGTAAAACATATTTTTTAATAAATGGCTTAAATCTGATCACCTTAAACTTTGGTCAAAATAGATACAAAACTGAGGTGAGAAGGGCGGGGGTCATCAAAATTTAAGAACTGTTCGAGGAGCCTCAAATGGTTGAAATCTGGTAAGTATGGGCTCATGTGATTTTTGTGGGCAACACCAGTTACATGTCCTGAATTCAACTTCTTAGGTAGTTTTAGAAAAGCTATGTAAGGGTTTCTAGCCTCGGTACTAAGTGTGATCTAAGGGAAAGAATAGGTCAAAAACTTTATCTGTAACGTGCACATATATTGAAGAGGTGGTGGTCGTGGTTTTGGTTTCGATTATGAGGAATTACTATTTGATTTAAGGTAATTCAGTTGACAGGGCATATTCTAACGTGCAGCTCCGCACATTTTGCGCAGCTCCAAAAAAAAATTGTGCAGTTCCAAAAATTTGAACATTTTAACAATTTTTATTGAACGACAAAAATCTTACATAATTGCATAAGTTGATAACGTAGCCTATAAAAATTCAAACAAATGATTTTTTTCTTCCACTTTTTTTCCAATTTGAGAATTAATTGTCTCTTCATCTCCCACATTCGCATCCTCGAAAATGTATTTAAACCACTCTTGCTCCCTCGGAAGCAGTAAAAAGTAAAAAATTTTTCAATGGAATTATGTTTGTGCAGCTCCAAAATTTTCTTAGAATTCGCCCTGGTTGAGCATCATCTTCTTCTGCGCAAATAGTTTCGAAGACTTTGAATTTATTTTTCAGCAGGATGGGTCGAGGGCTCTGCTGCTGTTTCTCACCACTATCTTTACGAAGAACATTATTTAGTGCCGTCGTGACAGCCGGTTTTTTCTCTCGATCTTTTTCTTCAATATTTTCTTTTTCAAACATTTGCTTGGCAATAGCGTTTATAGATTAAGCTCGAGTAGCGTTTGGATAGTTATATGTTACCTCGATCACAGTTTGAACGAGAACTGATATATCTGAATAAACATTTTTTGGGTTGTAGCCTACTCTGGCCTCACTGTGATTGCGCTATTACATGAATATTTTAAAAAAGTAAAACAAAATATATTATTTTTCATTTCTTTATTCTGAGAGATAAAATGATTTTTTTTTGGATTTTTCAATGAAAAATGCATAAGATCTTTGCACCAAATGTAGTATGTGGCATTACAAGATCATTCGAAAAAATGAAAGACTTGCACAGGACTTACAGAATCATGTAGGACTGTTACATAGCTTGTTAAATGAAAGTATTCGAAAAACTTTTTTTTTCAGAAAAACATAAGCAGCCATGATACATCAATGGAGCCAGTTTACGAAACCATGTCCAAAAAAATCTTCTTACAAAAATGTAAAAAAGATAAATGAAAGGAGACATCGTCTAAGAGTGAAAAATTTCAGCTAAACAATGCATATAACACGAAAAAAAAATGCAAAATGTCCTAAGTAACGGTTTAAACCATTTTTATGTAGCTCTGGAACACTCAAATACCACGCATAATCATTAAAATATCAAACGAAAGAATAATAAATTTTTTCACACCGTTCGGCTAACTTTGAAAGTTAAAGAGAGTCGTCGGAAACACGATTTATAATAACCGAACCACGTATGAATAGTAATTAATTATCGAACCATATTTCCAAATTAACTTTCCAATTTACTCGGGAGGAAGAGCAATATAAAATCACTACCAGGGTCTAACATCTTACGCCCTTCACCAATTACCATGTAATTTGATTGAAAAAAAAAACCAAACAACTAATAACGATTAAAATCTCCGTTATTTTGTTTAAACATTCGGAAATAATCGATGTTATAATGATATTGGCGAATTTAATTTAAAAAGAAACTCTTCGCGTGCATCTCGTATCGCTCATTGTCAAGGTTATTTTTATACGTATACAGAATTACGTCGTAGTTAAAACTTCAAAAAGGCATCCAATTACCAACGTCTCACAACTCGGATCGGATTATCACAACGATGAAAAAATTAAGCCTACAAAGAAAAGGAAACGCCGGTAAATTTATTCCACCTAAAAATCGTCTACCGTGTCGAGTACTTCCTTCTAGTCGCAAAACACCATATACAAGCATTATGAAACAAAACAACAAGCGAAATCAATCCCATCGTATCGGTCCACCTGTCAATGCTGGAATGGTTATTTAACGAATAATTAAATCTTCGCGCCTTACTATAATCTGAAGCGACGTAATTACACGATTACAACCTTAACCATTTGATTTGTTGTTTTACTTCTTTCTGTTTTTCACCATAGGAACGGGAAATATAATATCACGAGTACGAATGAATGATGGAAACGGTAACGTGACATCTGCAGAGTCATTTCGTTGACATATTTATTTTTTGTATGATTCGCGAATAATCATGCAGGATTTTTTTTCAAGATATTTTTTTCATTTCAAATATCAGAAGAGATTATTTTTGGGCGTATAACTCGGAGAAATTTCAAATTAAGAATAGCACCAACTACCCCAGTATAATGAGTAGCGATTCATTTAGTCATAGTGAAAGAATATCAGTGTCCTGTTGCTGAGAGCTGTGACAGGCTCAGGGCAAGTATTTTTTTTTTTTTTTTTAGAAACTTCTGTAAAATGTTCATCTGAATACTCTTGATAATAATTCTACTTACAAACATTTTTTGGTTTTTGGAAATTTTTTTATGGTGATGTTAAATGCAAAGAAAAAGTCATGTTTTTTCACAAAAAAATGTACATCAATTTTACTCGGGTAGGTTTTTACCTGTTACCTTTGATGTTTATCCATGCCGTATCCTACAACTGGGGCCAGAGGTACGGAACTTGTAATTAGTACTAAGATTTGGGAGAGAAGATTAGAGCGTTGTAAGAAGGTTAGTACAGGAGCATTTTTGAAGTGAGTCTGGAAAGTTCAAAAGTCGACGAATGTTGGAAAATTTTGAACAGGATGTTAGAATGCGAAGAGCAGATAGTGTTGATTTACATTATGGACAAATAAGGGGCTCCTCTTTGGTGAACAGGTGTTAATCAGTAAGCATTGTGTTCAATGCGATACGGCATAAGGCTACCTCCGTTCGCCTTAGTAGGTTAGAGTTGTCTTGAGGTTGATGGGGTGGTCCAAATTTGTGGCGTAATACATGCAGGAGGTTGCAGGTAAAGACTGGAAGTAGGGAAGGGGTCGCATTTTAACTACGTCCTTATTCATCACTTAAAATAGAAATTCAACAATTTCTTATGTCAAGAAGGTAGGGGAATAATTTATCATTTACGATTTTCTGAGAAATTTGTTATTTTTAGAAAATGAATTTTATTTTCTTATTTTTCTACAATTTTTAGACGTGGAGTTTTTTTGGACATTATTTCATTTTTGAGTATTATTTTCACATCCTCATTTTTCCTCATTTCTGTTTTTTTTTTCTCTCTCAATCAGGCATTTTATAATATTTTTCTTACTTTCAGGGTACTTCATTTTTAAGTAAATTCTCATTTTTCGAAAAATTTTCTTCATCAAAATTTTTCTTTGTAGTACTTTTTTCGATTTTTTGGGGCTTTTACTTTTTTTGAATTTTTCATTTTTTACAAAATGCATTCTTTGAACTTCGTTTTTGCACTTTTTCAAATTTCAAACCAAATTTATTTTTCAGACGCTAAAGTTCATTTTTTTCCTTCTTATAGCAGGATTTTTTTGAATATTTTTTCTGTTTGGCTGCTTATTTTATTGCTAGACTCGTATATTTATTTTATATAATCTTTCATTTTAAAACTTTTTCTCAGAAGTAATCTCTGCTTTAAACCTGTCGATTTGAACACTTTTTTTAATTTTAAAACAAAGATTCATGAACATTTTTTTCTTCAAATATTCAACCATTTTCATTTTATTTATCAATTTCAGATATTTATGAAAATATTTTTTAATTTTTGAACTTTTTTTCAAGTTCCGATATTTTTCAGTTTTTGAATTTTAGTTTTTTAAATTTTATACTTTCACTTTTGAACATTTCTTCTAGGGTATACTTCGATTTTCACTTTTTTTTGAATTTTTTTAAAATTATAGACGTCTAATAACTTTTGGTTCCACTATTTTCAACGAATTTTTCATTTTTTAGAATTAATTTTTGCATGTTTTTCAATTTTTTGATCTAACTTCTTTTTTTGGTGCTATACTTTGTTTTCATTTGTTGTAGTTGTTGTTGTTGTTGTCGTCGTCGTTATTGTTATCGTCAACATCGTCCTTCTTCTTCTTCTTCTTCTTAAAATAAGACTTCGGAAATTTATTTCACTTTTTTTTCTTTTTGTTTCTTTTCTTGTTAAAATTAAAAAAAAAAAAAACTGTTTAATTTTTACATTTTTGAATTTACCAACTTTTTCCGTTATTGTTTGAACATTCTGAAATATTTTGCAATTTTTGATCTATTATTTCTATAATACTAAAGAATTGTTCATTTCCGGACCCGATATGTTCTTTTTTGAACATTCTTCACTATACAGGGTTTTTGAATTTTTGAACTAATGTTTCTTTTTTTAAGTATAATTTCATTTTAGAATAATTAATCCTTAAAAATAATATTGTCAATTCTCTGAACACCGTTTCATTTTCAAAACAAATTTTTTCATCGGATATTGCTTCATTTTGAGGATTAAAATATTTTTTATTGTTAAAAATTTTACTTTTGAGCTTATTTTCATTGTTTAGCATTTTTTTCAAACATTTTGAAACATGGATCATTTTTTATTTTTAAGAATGCATCTATTTGGGATAGTCTTCATTTTTTGTCCTTTTTTCAACATTTCAACCAAAATAGCGTTTTTGATGGACAACGTTTCCTTGGAATTTAATTTGGATATTTTGCCATTTTCAATTTCTGTAAATGATATTTCATTCGACATTTTAAAATATTTTTAAATTTTCAAAAACGAGACAGCCGTAACAGATGATTCAGAACTTATAGACAAAATTCTTGAATTCCTGAATAAGAATCCCTTAATGAAACAAAACTACTGAACAAAATATAAACATGAAACAGACGTAATAGTCTTGGTAATTAAAAATGTCAATCACCAATATAATAATAAATTAAAAAAAAAATATATATAAATTTTTTTAAATTAATTAGTGCCATGTACTGCCGCTAAGGCCAGAGACACGATATGAATTGGTTTTAGACGCTGGTGAAAAGATTCATCTGGCGAACATATTGAATGAGAGGGTGAAGAGTTGTTGTGGAATTTTTGAGAATTTCTGCTAGAGTGATAGGTTTGTGAAACGTGTCGTTTTGAATCTTATCGTACGCGGGACAGTGTGTGAGTGGAAATAAGCAATTTGTACATTGAAGGGTAGGTTGTCTATTGAGAAGATGGCTGTATGTGAGAGCCGTGCGATCAAAGCGGAGATGTGTTACTGCGACGCTTTCTCTTCTGGAGAGATAAATTTTTTTTAATTTGAATAATAATCATCAATTTTCAGATATCATTTTTGAAAATTTTCAAAAAATTTCCTAAATTTCAAATTTTTTTCGTACACATTAATTTTAGATATTTTCATTTCTGGTCATTTTTTCTTCAAGTTGAAAATTAGAATATTCGATATTAAAGTTAAAGGCAACCTGTCCCTTTTACCATTGCCTCTTAAGGCCTCAAAACACAACAAACTCAAAAACAAAATGAAATATCCCATCTATCTACCGTTCATTTCTCGAAAAAAAAAAAGTCGTTAAAATATACAAAAACTGTATCATATTCCGCAACCTGTACACATACCAATTAACAGGCTCGTCAGCGTACTCACTACTCAGACTGCATATTGTATTCTAGCAGCGTGAACTACACCATACACACTATTGCCCATCCTAGGACACGTTCTTCTATCACTACGCTGGGTATACGGGTGTATGCGCTTTCGTATACGAGTTTTCGCACTCCGCAGTTGTTCTGCTACAGGCCAACGTGTACAATGTACATAGGTGAAAGTTACAATATTTAAATAACGGAACACCGACGTTGATTAAAACTACCACGTTAACAGGGAAATTTTCGCGCGCCCTTCAACTTGCGAATTCACCAACTTTACCTCGACTACACCCCCGATTCGATTTTGAAACAAAAACACTCGTTTGTGGCAATCACACTACAAGACAGCTACCACCTTCAGACACGCTAATAAATTATCTATACGCGTAAGTGTAATAAACGTACGTGTACGTACCAATATACGTATATTTTTCGACAACTCTCCCATGTCGTGTAACCTATAATGCTACATAGAAAGTTGCCAATTGCGTTTCCAGCGGCGGCGAAAAAACATACGATTCCTCGAGGCTCGAGCCAAATAGCGAATACACTCGACAAAGTACAATCTTCCTTATCGCGGACGCACGCAGTCTCCGGAACCGACGGCTACCGTTACTCTTTTTCCTTACGTCTAAATTTAGCTACCCCCGAAACCGAGAACTAACACGCTTTTCGGTCGTCGCAGTGAGTCTCAAACGAAATACGTTCCATTCGTGATCGAAACAAAAAATAAAAATGAAAGCTTTCGATTAGTATGCTTCGCTGATGGCCGATGCCGACGGTCGGGTGTAGAATTGGTAATAGTTAATGGCGTGTTTATTTTTTTGTACTCAGGTTGAAGCCTGGCTCTTTTTTTCACATCGTGTTTTGTTTCTTTGTCACGCGATCGCCTACATTTATGGAACGTAATGTCATACCATAGAGAAGTAATAACGCTAGTACGTCCATACTAAATGGAAGTTTCATCGGGAAAACGATATTTATATCAAAACAAACGAGAATCTTTCATTCGATTATGTAATTAGAAACCTCAAGGCAAAATATAAAGAAAACTTAATTTACGATTTTTTTCAATACTCATCAGGAAGAACGAAATAAAATTACATTGTAAAAAATCTAAATTTTATTTTACTTGTAAAATTGCAAAATTGAACATGATAACAAAAACTGATGATTGATATCTTAAAAAAAATTTAAAAATATAAAATTAATTCATTTCATGTTTTACATATAATTTCAACTGAGTTTTTAATAAAAAACCATAACTATTACAGCCTACCCATTTGGTAAGAAGATGTCGGGAAGGGGGTTCATATCTTAGCGTTTCAGGTCATTATTTTGTAATCACAATCACATGGTAAATGCCCAACTCCTTGGTAGGTATTATGACCCTTTCTGCGAAGAAAGGAACCTAGCTAAAAAAATCCATTTTTTTAACCTTTTTGGTCACACTTTAGATGATCTCATTAATGGAGATTCCCTCCAATGTCTGGCACCTCTCTCCACATGGCCAAAGAAAGGGATCTCCAAACCTCACATACACTTTTTTGGGAAACATGTTTTTTACACTAAATGCCTTTTTTTGGGGCAGGTTCACATATATATCTTTTCATTATGGATAAAAATTGTAGAAAATTTGGCGACAGACTCTTTACGAAATTTGGCAAAACTACTTTTTTCTTTCTTCGATTCATCTTAGAATGGCGATCAACTCAAATTTTGAGAGTTTGGAGGGGGAGGGGGAAGTAGCTCAAAAATTTCATTTTTGGTCTCATATAAAAAAGTGAATTACGGACACCAACATATCCATATTTCAACTACCCAAGCGCATTTTGAGGGGAGTTAGAGGAAAAAATCTCTAATGAAATATCTCGAATCTTCCATATCCCTTCACCAAATCCACCTAGAAAGGTCAAACTTTGTATGCGGATTTAGTTGATGAATAAAATATGACCTGCAAAATTTAGGTCAAAATGGATCCAAAATGGTAGATTATCAAAATTTCAGGAGAACTTGAGAGGCCTCAAATAACTAAAAATGTGATTATTATGAACTCGTATAATTTTTGTACATAAGAAGAATACTATATCCTAAATTCATGTTCACACATGATGTTAGAAACTAGGAGGAGGAGGGGTTCAACCATTAGTAAGCATGTGGATTGTGAAATACACATTGTACGAATAGAATGAACACAATTACTGGCACTAGTACCCCCCACCTCCTTTCATAAAATTTGAAATTGCTTAAAATTAAACATTTGAAAAGGAACACTAATTTTAAAAAAAACATAAATTCTAAAACTTTCAAAAATGATGCCTCATCCCCCCCCCCAAAAAAAAAATCGTCTAAATATTAAAAAATTGTCTTAAAATAAAAATCGAATTTGAAAATGAAAAAAGTCCAAAAATAAAAACATGCATAATATTAAAGAATTTTTCAAAAATGGAAATAAGTTTAAAAACTGAACATGCAAATAATGAGAATTCTAAAGAAGAAATTTTTTCTGAAAATTAAAAATTCTTCAAAAATTAAAAAAAAAATAATAATAACATTTAAAGATGTCTAAAAAAGAGAAATTGTTAATCTAATATGCAAAAATGAAGAACATCACACATTATAAACTCATTAAATTTGGAAAAAGATTAAAAATTACAAATATTTTAAAACTATTCGGATATACATTAGAGAAAAAAGTCACAATTTTCTTTTTCTAAAGAAATAAAAAGTCCCAAAATAAAGTTTTCTTTTCAAATTAAAAAAATGCAAAAATGAAAATGCTGAAAATTGAAACAACAAATACACAAAAATATAAAATAATTTCGAAATATTTCAAAATTAAAAACATTCAAAACTGAAATAAAGCCAAAAAGCAAACAAAACTCCACGTTTTTAAACCTTTTATTCGTATTACTAAAATTTACACTCGAACGATATTCGACCTATAATACTGTATTCACACTGGGTAATGCTATAAAAGCCATACAATCGGCTAAATAACGACCGTAAGTGTGAAATTACTGTAGGCTATTTTTTGAACACATTAACCCAACATAGATCAATGCGCCTTCGTATAGCCCCCTACAACACGTGTCTTATGACTACCTAGCGTTTCCAAAATTTTATCTCGATAAATATGATATTCGTAAAAAAAAGTGTAAGCAGCCATGCCGCATTACTAGAGCTGAATTTTCAATAATCCCAAAAATTTTGAGGCTTATGCGGAACCTCCATGTATCTTCAAAATTTGGGTGATATTCTATTTCACATGGAATCAACAATCGGAATGAACTACTACAGGTATTTATATGACAATACCTTTTATGCTTATCTATCATGTTTCCTAGAGTCTGAACATGTTTACAAATTTTTCATATCATGTTTTCAGTTCTAAGTATCCTTAGTTGGTCATTAATTAATCCCGAACACAAATTTTGACCTTTCTAGATTGATTCAGTGATGAGATATGAAAGATTCAAGAAATTTTACGACTTAACACTTCCTCAACAAGGTTTTTTGCTCTAACTCCCCTCAAAACACACTTAGGAAGCTGAAATTTGGGATATGCCACTTACTCCTTCATATGAGATCAAAAAGAAAAATTTCGAGATATGTGCCCTCTCCCCTCCTCCAGCCCTTCCAAATTCGAATGATCGGCCATTTTGAGGTGAATTGAAAAAAACAAAAAAAAAACCTTTTCCGTATTTTCAAGAAGAGTCTTACAAAATTTTGAACGATTTTCATTGATACCTGCCAAACGTAAAAATTTGCAACTCAACTAATTTTCATCGAGTGAATCAAGCCTTAACCCTTCCAAATGCTTGCGAAATAAATTTAATGAAGATTAAATTATTAAAATGTTTAAAAAAATATTCAATTTCTAAGCTAATACAAAACTTTGGTTAAAAAAAATGAAAATAAATTTGTTAAGAAAACTGCGGAATTTAGAGTAAAGTTTAGCTTATTGCTAATGGAACCACTGAAATATACACAGAGGCAAAATTACGTTCACCTCATCATGAACTTTGTCATCAATCACAAATCTGCCGATACTTTTAAGAAACCCTGTCTAAAATACATCAGTATAGGCGCGTTGCCAATTCTCATCACTAACGCTATAATATTCATTTGAGCAACTCTAACAACGTGATCTCTTTAGAAGTACACACAGAGCACACACTTCGACCGCGACATTGCATAAAGCAAGGTAAAATCACAGACATTTGGTACCTGCTGCGGTGACGTCGATAATTATATCTCACTCTTTGAGCTTCCCACATGTATATGAAAATCACTCGTACGAAATTTATCGCAATTAAGCGACCTAATAGAATACCTTCTTGTACATTAAATTCATCGGAATAAGAAATTCACCATACTACACATATTGTTAATTTATAATTCAAATGGCGAAAGCAAATTGAATAGATTAACCGGTTACAGGTTTTCAACACGAGTACAACCATTGTAGTTTATTCAGAATTTATATTTTCGCAAATACGAGCTTTCCTGGTGTTAGTAAATAATAATATTTATCATTTCGAAATTTCTTTTTTTTTGGTTAATTAAATTAACGATATCGTGCTGATAAACTTTCGATAATAGATTCTGCCATCGAAGAAAGTTCATTAACACCGTATGGAGAGAATGTTGCCGTTATGAGTGATGACATCGAAGGCTTTTGTCGTACTCCTAATTGATGCGAGTACCACGCCATGATGGTTGGGCAAATGATGCTTTTAACTTTACAGAGGTTTCAGTGGTGCCAAGATTTTTTTTACGTAGAACGAGGTTGTTTCTTGTTTGAAATATGGAAATGCACATGTGTTGGGGTCATCTTAATCAGGAAGACGACGGGGGGTTTTACAGCTTGCAGAGGTATTCGTTTGTTAATATGTGATGGCGTTTACTCAGACATGTGTTCTATAGTATTCTCGTATTTCAACGGGAAGCAATTTCACATTATTTTCGACCTAGTTTTTGTCCAGGACATTTGTTTATTGTTGACAAAGGCTTTTAAAAATGTTACTCGAGCTTTGTATTTCTTGGTTTTTCGAATTTAAATACGTAATATTTTCTCAGTAACGTTCGATATCAGCGAAAAAATGAATTTATATAAAAATCGATCTTATCTTTGGACACGGCGATAAGAATAATCATACTCCATTACACAAAACCACCAGAATACGTACCTGCAACGCGTATATCGCATAAACGTCCCACCGAACATCCAGCCTTGCAACTCGCTAATAATAACCACCGGTTGGGCTTTTACATTAAGTACCGCACCAGCTAGTAAAAATGCTTTTATTTATATTGGTTGAATTCGAGGGTCTATGCCCTTAGTGTAGCGCGAACACGTGTATTTCATAGATTTATTCCTATACTTGCCAAAAATTCCGTAACATGATTAATGTCACATAAGAGAACTATCCTTTGTGACATAATTTCATACGTAGTGCGCTGTCCTCTCCAGAATTCTACAAACTACGTCTATAACAATTATATTGTCGGTAAAATAAAAATTTTCAACTGTATTACGTGGTGTAGTACAGTGTACACGAGCACAGAATATAGGACATCAGTGAATTCGGTCAATTCTAAAAACACCTTATATTTTTTCACGAGCACACCACGAGTAATAAAAATAAACGATGTTAAGATTTGTACAGCGGCCAGCGAAACCGAATATCATTCGATCAAACCATCTCGAAGACCGAATTTAGTTTCGTCGACCATTCGATAATTACATATGTTGAATAAGTGTAATGGCCGAAATGTATTCCTTACCTCGAATCGAATACGCTGGTGATGAAATGAGCACTCGAATATAATACGTTTCGAATTATATTCGCGCAAATAACACTATTACTCTAATTACACAAAAAAATCACATAAAATAACAACATTAATGAGTTAAATCGCGAGAGCTTAACATTCGGTCGCGAAGAAAATAAACTTTGAAAAACATTAGATAAGTGTAAGCAGTGCTGCCAACCATCATTCGTGGCTGAAATCAGTGCAGCCATGTACTAGAGCGATATTCATAATTGAATCCTGATTTTCAAGCGCCTTCCAGGCTTCAACATGTACGAAGCAGAACGCCGAAGTAATTGCGTAAAAGTTTTTAATTTATCTTTATTTGGCGTGTAAAAAAATATAAATTCTCGTAAATTAAATGATAAACTATATCGATTAGAATTTTAAAACAAAATTTCACCCCATGTTAGCGTGCAGTAAAATGAACCTATTATGGTTTCATTTTCACCAACTTCTACTCTCAAATTATAACATACATTCGAACCAAATTAAAATAAATGATTCACAACATAAACTCAATGATATCTTAAACTTTGTTAAAAGCGCAATGCATATTTATTCGTGTTCCATAATTCTTAAATTACTCATTAGTCATTAGACATAAGTAGTATATAAATTACCTGATTCTGGACCACATTTTTCTCAACGCTAATATTTCAATAAAAATGATGTTTTTATTGTTTTTGATCATCCTGATCCTGGACCACATTTTATTTTTTGGATTTTTAACCAAATTCATCTTGTATTCATCTATTCAATAACCAATAAAAACAATTTCAGTTTCCTATCCTTATTTATTTTATTTTTAACCCTTCAACAACCGATTAAAAGTTTTATCTGTTCATTATCCAGAAAAAATAAAGAATTACTTTATTCAACGATGTTGATATTCATTTCTCAGTAGATTCTACGCCAATATATTCACTTCTTTCAATCATTTTTGATAACCCAGATTTTTGAAAATCAAATCAACAAAAATCAACGCTAATATATCATCTAAAACTTCTCTTACATGAGCACTTGAAGCTTGAACTTCTGGACCACATTTTCAACAAAGGTTCAACACCAGTATTTTCACATTTTTTCAACCATTATTGGTAACCCAGCTTTTTAAAATTAAAAAAAATACAAATTATAATAATGTGTTGTTAGTAGATGGAACTTTGGCTGATAATCATTCAATTTCTATAAATTTAACTGAAATTATTTGGGGAATTCCTCAATATAAATTTTCATGAAGTTATGAAGCAAAAATTAATAATGAAATAGCAGCTTCAACAGAATATGATATGTATTATAGACATTGGATGTATATAGAAAAATCATCCGTGACAGGTAAAACATTTACTTGGGATATACCTACTTCATATATATGAAATACATATTATATTCAAATTTTGATGAGTTCCCACGGAGGATAAAAGTAATAACACGTCGTTCTCTTTTAATAATTTGTCTGCGGAATTGAAACTGAAATTGTTTTTAATTGAAATAAAATAATTTTTAATTAGGTATTCATCAAAGATAGATAAATAATTACACAGGGTGGAATAAACAGTTCCGCGAGTATTGATAAGAAGTTACATAATTTTTATTATTAATTTTGCAAATTCAAGGTTCAAATGCTCATGTAAGAGCAGTTTTAGATAGAATTGTTGGTGTTGATTTTCGTTGATTTGATTTTAAAAAATCTGAGTTACTAAAAATGATTAAAAAAGTGAAAATTTTGGCGTTGAATCATGATGAAAAATGAATATCAACATCTTTGAAATTACTTTTTGGTTTTTCCTGGGTAATGAACTGATGAAACTTTTAATTGGTTGTTGAAGGGGTAAAAATTAATTAAATACGGTTAGAAAACTGAAATGATTTTATTGGTTATTTAATAGATGAATACAAGATGAAGTTGGTTAAAAATCCAAAAAATAAAATGTGGTCCAGGATCAGGATGATCAAAAACAATAAAAACATCATTTTTATTGAAATATTAGCATTGAGAAAAATGTGGTCCAGAATCAGATAATTTATATACTACTGACATATCATTCGAACAAAATTTTCTATGACTGAAGTAGCACTCGAATAAATTCGATACAGAAAATAACGTAACTTTGAGCAATATTTGAGCATATGAAAACATGTTGCACATAAATTGATGAAATAAGTGGCAAAAATATTTTTTCATATCAATGTCAATTGCAGAAGTCAATTTATTTAAGATTTCATACGACAAATTAACGTTTTATGGATTAGTATCTATATCGTTAAATCTATACTTTATCGGATGGCTTGCGTTAAAAACGTAAAGGAACTTTTTTTAATAGAACAATTATTATTGCAATTAGAATAACGCTTTTCTTTCAACCGTTCCTTCGAACAATATACAATACAACATATACACTTTCTTCGTAACTTTAAATATTAACTCGAATAAGATTAACGATAATATACAGCACTCACTATTTCCAACAACTTTGCAACTTTGCAAATTAAATACGTATTTAAAATGAAACTTATAAATTACAACCTACAAATTTATTCAACTATTAAAAAAAATTTCATCATCAGTTCATCAATCATTATTTATTATTCGAAATTATGCATTGTACGAAGTGCAGAAAAATAATCAAAAAAATGGTATAAGAAGCTAAATTTAAACAATATTAAAAAAATATAAATATATCTCACAGACATCTTTATTTAAATTTAATTGCGAATAATAACGCATTGAATACATACTTTGGCGGAAATGCTCCTCGAATTTCGCGTTATATTTTATAACGCCATTTCAATATATTTTAAGAAAACAAAAACATAGATAAGAGAATAAAACTTTTTTTTAAATAAACATTTTTTTTTTTGTTCTTCATTATAAAAATTACAGTAACAAAATATCATCGATTAGTAGTACATCAAATTACAACGCAATATGTGCAGAGAACTCGAAAAGCATTCAAAAAACCGAAAATTGAAAAATAATTAAGAATATATGTACACGACGGTTGCAAAAAAATGCTTAAAAATATTTTTTTACTTCCTTTCTAAATGCAATATAAAGCGACGACGATTTTTACTTTAAACTAAGATACATCGGCGGACGATGTAGACGGTTGTGAATTCGATTCGGTTACGGGTTTATTTTTCACACCGTAAAATTTGTCTACCTGATCGAAACACCCGGTTGTGTTGTTATTTCCCTCTTCATTTGGCGCTTCGACTGCAGACAATGGTAACTCTTCTGAAGAACTTTGATGGTTTCCCAACTGCTCTGACCGCGGATCCGGTGACGTATTTGTTTCGGCTAAATTTAATCTTTGCGGCGGTGATCTGTTTGATATCACGCTACTAGATGCTTCCGGATCTTGAACCCTATAAAAGAAACTGTAAGTTTCAAGTTGAATAACATAAAAGAAGCCAAACGGCAAAAACTTACTGTAACCGTTCCGATTTATACCACGGTTTCTGTTGCGTTAGAAGCACAGATACGGGACGCCTTTGTTGGGGAATTTCGTTCGGTGTGATCTCTTCGGTTTGCGAACTCTCGCCTTCATCCGATTGCTCATCGGTATCACCCTCCTAAATATAAACTTATCGATAAATACCGGAAAGCATGAATAACCATTCACCAGTACTTCCACAAGACTTCTTACCGTATCCGGACATATTTCCAAAGCTTTCTCTAACGTTTTCTTGGCAGAATTAGATCTCTCCAGTAAATAACCGTTAGCTGTATCATTAGAAGGAACCGAACTAGTAGATGGCCAATTATTATAAGAATAAGGCGGAGACGATACGTATGGTCTCTGTAAATCGATACAAATATTAAAGAAAATTTTTCTTTTCTCCTTTCGAGAATCGTTCAATCGTTATCATTCTTTCTTACGCGATCCAATTCTTCGTTCAACCATTCCACCGCCTGCCACCATTTTCTCTTCAAATCCGGTGTATTAACTAGTAAACTATGAGCCAAGCGACACTTGGAGAATAGCATGACCATGCATTTGATACACTGATACGATCTCTTTTGGTAATGCGTTTTACTTCGAAATGTGATTTCGAACAGGCCATCGCGATCTTCTGACAGCCCTAAAGGCAAAGTAGATATCATCCTCGAAATGACATCATCTTTAGATTTGTCGTACACTATAGTATACGCTACATTACCTTTTAAAGCGTTCACTATTCGATGCGTTTGCCACGAATCTTCCATTCGTAACAATGCCAAGAGCAGCTCGATGTGGTGTTTTAATTCGTTGCAATAGGCAAAGGCTATATGCCACAGCACTTCGGCCAGGATGGTCTTAGACATATGCGGATTTTCCCACGATATAAATTGTAACAGTTTTAGCGTGTCTTCGGTCAACTGAGCGTCTTCTATTAATTTTTTAACGTAACTGTGAGGAAAAAAAATTTCATTATTACCAAGTACAAATTTTTATTTGGAATTAAAAAAATCTGGAACTAGAATGGATAAAAAAAAATTAATTTTATCATCGCACGAAAACCTTTTTTCAGTAACTAAGGCTAGAACCAGTGAATGATGAAAAATGAAAAAAAAACAGTAGAAGAATAAATATGTATTAAGATGAGAATACTCAATTACCTAATTCGATTATACAATATTTCTTGCACTTGCGGTTGTATCTCCATGATATACATATTGTTTGGAAATTCAGCATAAGGATTCGGTAATACAGGCGCATTCTTCAAAGAAGATGAAAAGAAAAAAATTAAATTCGCACATTTGGATGAACGATTTAAAAAAAAAGCAAGCAGACATGCAATAGAGAGCTGAATTTTTAATGAAAGCATATGCACCCACGCTTAGTCTTCAGCTAGGAAGCCCTCACGTATTTTTTCCAAAACTATCTGAGACGTTGGATTTGGGATATGTTTTGTCTGTGAGCCTATGCTAATTAAATTCAAACCATTAACCCTCCATCAATTTGAAAACATTTCGACCTTGATTTTAAGCATTCAACTATATTTCTAAATTAACGGTACAAATAATATTTGAGCTTCCTTTAGTAATGGGGCGTTCATTAATGACGTGAGGGGTGAGGGGGTAAAGTCCAATCTCATCTAATCTTACTTTGGGAGGGATCTCGGCAAACATCACATAATTTTTTTTCCGCAAGAAACGGTAAAATTGCGAGAAAATAGTATTAAATTAAATCATTTTCAACTTTTTTTTTATATTAATTATATTTATTATTTTTTTTTTTTTTGTTTCATTAAATTCACTTAACAAGATTACTATGTTTTTTTTTTTTTTAAATGAATACGACACATTTACATGAATAATGCACATTTTGAAAAACCTCACGTGCGACTGGGGGATGTGGGAATGTGTGAGGGAGTAAAGCCAAATCTCAATAAATTTCACCAGGGGAGAAGGGTGAGTCAAAAAATTTCCAAAACCACCTCATGCAATTAATGGACGCCCCTTAAGCCTTAAGGAGTTACAAACCATCCAATAACTGCGGCCCTATTCTTTTTTTAAAGCTGTTAAACTTATATCACATTAGTGACTTGAGGTCGCTCTTGTACATGAAACAGTAATTGAATGATTTCGGTCTTTCTTTCACCCCCTCCCCCCACCTTATATCCTTCTACACAACCTTTCAAGTTGGATACAATATGCCTGAATCTTCGTGGCTTTAATAATCATACAAGTTAATATTGATAATGTTCGAGTGGGAGTCAGGAGTAATGAATAAAGTGGCCTTTGATGGTATATTTCCGACCAACCCGAAGGCACCCGAACAGACACTGTGTTAGCTTTAAAAACTGAGAGAGAAAAAAGTGAAAATGGTTTGAAATCCTAGAATATGAAACCCTTCCCAATCTCTTTTCTCTGAATTCTGTAAATTTCAACAGATCTGGTCTCCATTAAAAACTCAGCCAAAAAGCTAAACACGCAGAAATCTCAATAAAGTCGATAAATTATTATTTTTCAAGTCGTAAATATTAAAAATAACCCGTACTTGAGAAGAAGAAGAACACTGGCTTCTCACATCGCAGCACCGAATTAACGTTGAAATAACGGTGTGACATTTATTCAACTCTGTATACTGATACTTAATCGCAGGACCTGGACCTTCGTCCAAAGTAACCAATAAAAATAGACATGGCACGTTCAACTAAAGAAAAAAAATTGCAAACCCATCATACCATGTTTCATATTTTCTCGTATACTTGAAAAACACTATAAATGCGATTCTTACTCTAAGCAACTGTTCCTTTTCGTTATTACCGAAAGTGCAATACATATGGAACAAGCTGAAATAATGTGAAAGATGTCGGCCATGATCGGATATCTCTTTATTCAACAGCTGTAAGGCAGTTATTAAAATCTGATCGCTGAGGGGCGAAGTTGTATCGAAAAATATTGCTTTAAAAGAGAGAAAAACAAAAATGTTAAAATCGTTGCATAGGTATACCGTAGCTTTAGCATTTAATCGAACAGCACGCACATTCGTAAAACTTACATGGCGTACTAGATGCATTTGGTACCGGATCCTTTATCGAATAATGAGCTAAATGAGCAACGATTTTAATAAACGCTGTCCTCACTTCGGCGCTGGGACATGAAAGTAAATACTCGCAAAATCTACTCAAAAAAGAAAAGAGAAAATTTTTATGCAAAACTATATCTTCATATAGCGAATAATTTTCAAATTTTCAATTTTCAATCGCTTACCTATGAGGATGATCCAATAAAATATTGTACGCGAACCATCGACGAACCGAAGAGTAACTTTTTAAATGGAAAGACAATACTTCCCACCATTCAGAAGCTGGTCCACGTAACGCTTTTTTAGTATGAAATCCGGTATTAAATAAAAATTTAGATACTAGCTGAACCGTAAGTAACGATAATTCTTCCATCACTGAATCCTATAATAAAAAAAAAATATTTTCTCGACTACATGTTTTTTTATATATATAATTTTAATACGTCATTTACGCACCGGAAACATCTCGCAAACGTGCTGACTTTGACCTGGAGTGTTACACAGCGCTAAACGTTTCATGAAATGGAAATATTCCTGACTAAATTGATTCCTGTTATGCATGAATTTTATATTCTGACGAATAACGCTTTTTTCAATGGGCTCCGGCATTTTTAATGTGCTCTGTCTCGAGTCAGCTATGTAAAAAATGCGCGCTTTAATTAAGCTATAAGGTGAACGATACATTTTCACAAGTTTACAAACTTACACAAAGATAACTCTTTTAAATTATTGACTAGATGCTCTTCCTGTACATCGAGACGAGTGTAAAACAACATATAAGCGTTCCACCAACGCTTTTGCCTTCTGTAGCTCATTCGTTTCAACATTTGATCGAAAACCTATACACGAAAATTTCTCATAAACACGACAGCGAAAAAAAAAAAACCAAATCAATTCGGTAAAATCGTTCGTTAGTATTTACTTCTCCCATATAATCGCCCCCAAAACACTGAGATTTCATTTCTTCGTCATCTTCCATTTTACATTCGCTTACGTCACCGTCGTCAAATTTATACCATTTTGATGACCCATCTTTATGTCTGAAAAAAATGCATTTTATTTAGACAATATATTCAATGTGATTTTCAATCGACACAATTTTCGCAAAAGCTCACTTATGCAGAATATAAGAATAATAATGGCCGCCACTGGCTTGCCCGCTGTGTACAACGATACCAGTTAATTGGTACTTGGTACACAGTTCTTCAATGTTATTACCATCGGATGAGCCATCGGGTGAAATATTATCACAGTCGATTAATTCCCCTTCTAGTTTCGCTAAACCGGAAACTAAACAAGAAAATTAATTATTACGAAAAATAATTCGTCCGAGTCGTAGTTACCAGTGAGTAGAATTTATTGCACTATCACATACCGGTATACGGTTCCATATCTAGATTCCTCGGAAACTCGAAGTAATCGTTAAATTTAATGGCACACACTCGTTCGAAATCGTATTCGAATCGTTTCAACTGTATTGTTAATACCGGAGGTAACTTTTTCACGCACAGACGCTTGACTGTTTCCACCTGATAACATGGTAATTAAAAATTTTTTAAATATACGAAGTGTATCGTCGCAATACGTGCTTTTTCTAATCGCGTGTGAGGCTACCCGTATGACATTCATGTATTACTATTCGCCTATTCTATTTGCTGAAGGAACTGAGGTGTGAAAGTTTGAACATTTTTTTTCTTTATCCAAGGCGGAAAAAAAGTTGTGTTTACTGTTTAGGGCAAAACGCAAAGATTTGATACAACCTACCCACACCAATCATTTTTAAAATCAGGTAGGTTGTAATAGCTTTGGTTTTCAAGTCAAAAACTCAGCTAAAAAAATACATATTTTCATAATAAATTTGTATTAGTATTAAGGCATTGTTCGTCATTTAGAGCTACCCTGAGGGCATTCATTCAAATTACATGGTGAGCGAGAAGTTTGCAATATGAGTGTATACATAATTTTCAAGTGGAGATAATATAGCTTTTTGAAGAACATGTTCACCGGATTCTGCGCTAATAACGTTGATAAGGTTATATAGGTTTGCATGCAACACATGTATTCGGAAATTTTGATAAATGGTGCTAAGCAACCCGTGGCTGAGTGGTGAGAGTATTAGCAGCATGTGGGGCTGAAAGTTATGGGTTCAAACCATTCCGCTGCCGGTTTGGTTTGACGATTTTTCCGTCAAGTTTTTTTTCCAATTTTTTTGTTGATTTTTTTTTTAATATTTAATTATTTATTTCTACAATTTTTACAATATTATTTATTCCATCCTTCGAACCTTCAGGCTTGGAATTTACAACATACTTTCCTTACCTCAAAGTTGGGTTTGGTTAAGGTTAATTTATTCATTATTTTTTCCACCGTTCGAACTTTCAGACTAGGAACTTCCAGACTTACATTCCTTACCTCAAAGTTGGGTTTGGTTAGGTTTATTTTACTTAATTATTTTTCATGGCAATTGCACCTCCCCCCCCCTATACTACTGGACCTCATTCGTGACTTTCTGCACGATTCAATTTCAACCAAATAAGTGGTGATGACGTCATGAATGTTCATTCTCTGTGAGCGCAAGATCCGGCGATTACGCTTTCCTAAGCCTTTTTCTAAGCTATAAATGCAAAAAATGTGAATTTTCGTCATTTCTCGCTATCCAACTTATGCACTGCTACCAACTTTATTTCATATTCAACATTTTGGCACTTACTTCCAATTCTTACCTGGTTTGAGTTCCTAGATAAAAATTAGAATGAAAAATTTACACGAGAATTAATTTTTTTCGACATTTAAATTTTTTCAGTTTCTGGACTAGATAATATGAGTTTGAAATGTAAAAAATTTTCAATTGTTCAAAAATTCGTTTTCTTTTTTTTTCAATTTGAAAATTGTTGAAGTTTTAATTTCACGAAAGGGTCTAAAAATTGAGTTAGGAGGCTGAAAATTTTCCAAAATGGGTCTAACAAAGCATATATGTTGGAAAAATATTTTTTAGTATTATGTGTCGGCTCCTTCAGCAAGTAGGATGAGCAAACCATCATACATGAGTGTCATATGAGTAGTTCTACATATGATACGAAGGAGCTCATATTCATATGGAACGCTCTGTATACATTATAGGTAAAAGAATGAAAAAATACTCTACAATTCGTAGGAAAAAAAAAAAATACTCTACAAGCAGCTACCTTTTTATCGCATTTATCACAGTGATACGCATCAACTCCTTCCAACAGTTCGCCTTTTACATACTGTTCTAATGAATCTAGTAAATTTGAATGATTTCGCATATCTACGCTGATTACGCTAAACGGTTCTTCTCTACAATATCTATAAAATATATACGATCGTATTAAAGCGAAATTCCAGAGTAAATTGAATAAAAACTTTGTGGTGGGGCGAGGGAATACCCACCTATGAGGACAGCCTTTACATATTTTCTGATCGGAGAACGAGCCACCCAATATTTTACTCATAGTTTGCTCTTGATTAAGCGCCTTCAAAGCTTCGTCTATGCTTTCGATCAGACTCATGAAAAATTCCACAGCGTCCTGTTGCTCTCGTAGATTAACCGGCTCACCTTGCAGCCTAAGAAGCGAAGTTCCAAGTTGAAATTTAATTCGTTTCGAAATCAATGAATTTCACTTTTCGAATACTTCAAATACCTGAAATTCCTCCACAGTCCTTTAGGAACGTAGTATTGCAATTTACTACACGCCAAGTGGCCAAAAATAGCTTGCACTTCTTTTAAAATATTAATATTGTATTTTTTACGAGCATCTTCGATACTACACTTTTCATCACCGTCCACCGTATCCACTGGACTTTGCTACGAATGAAAAAAAAAGTTCAATACCGCTGTCACAAAACGATTCACGAGAAAAACGCAACTATCAAATACTAACATCCATATCGTATCTATCTTCGCCCGAAAAATCCTCATTCGGGTCAGTGGCGGCGCCTTCAGCCGCCAATAAATTCACCCGTATGCTTTCCACCATATATAACTGTTGCAACACCGAATTCATATAACAAGTAGCACCAGCGTTTTTCAATCCAACGAAACCAGTAGGAGGACGAGGTCCAACTGGAGGCAAGTAGTCCCATTCTACCAACGGATTATCGCGCTCTATTGCGACAAAAAAATCCATTTGATTCATTCGCAATAGATAATCGTACAAGTTATTATTGTTCAAATCACAATATACCTGAATAAAACATATCACAAAGCATTTGAACAACTAGCCTTAAATTAGGCGGACAACCTACGCACAACGTGACTAGCAAATCGAAGGCTGAATCTAGTGCCTGTGGAGTGTTACACACAGGTACTGCTTTCTCCAGCACAGTTTCTCTAGTCCTTTCCAAATGTAGCATCAATTTGGAAGCGGGGAAGATGAAATCTTCGATCAATTCCTATTCCAGAGGCAAAAAAGGAAAAAACGTTAAAAGGAAATGTAGTCTCAAGAAATGCAGAAGTAAAAAAAAGGAAAAAAAATATGACTCCGATCTTAGATGAACGTACTTTAACTAATTTTACGGAGCTTGATTCGTCTGAACCGTAATAATACTTCTTTTCTGGAGACATATATCGCAACAATTCTTTAGAAATACCCAAGTGGCCTTCTAGTAAGATCTCATCTACTAATAGGGCGCCAGTGCGTTTCACGTTATTCTATAATGTTCAATAAATATATTAAAATACATATTTATAAACTTAAATAATTAAACAACAATAATCATTTGGGTTGGTGGAGAAGGGGGGGGGAGTTTGTGAGCTATAGAAATTCCATTATGGATTTTGATTTAACGCAATCGGAATGCTTTAAATTATTACATATTCGGAAATAGCTTCATTGAGAAATACCCCTTGTCTACAGCACTCCTAAATTGTTCTTTCAATACCTTTATTTCATTACACTCGAATTTATTTCAATTTGGAATTCATTTATTGATATTTTTCGAGTCAACCTACCCTAACGGTTTTCAACCAATTAATTTCAGAATTTAATAGCTCTTCGATGTCCGGTAATAGACTATCATGTTGCTGTACCACACTAATTAACCGGCACAATAACTGAAAAAAAAAAAATACAAATCAGTAAGTACGTTGATCAACAACAAAATTCCAAGTACACGAAGTAAATATATGTATACATGAAAATATTCAAAAGCACTGGATCCATTTTCAGTGACAATATCTTCATTTAAAACATTGAACAACAAAGAGATACAATTTTGCTGAGGGGCTTGACTATGCGAAAATGACATCATGAGCAATATCTGTTCGCTGGCAAAATACCGAATAGCTCTGCAAAAAAAAAAAAAATTCACGAATTATACGTATACAAACTTCAACATAAAAATATCCATTGTCATCCAATACAAACCTATTGCTAGCAAACAGAACCAAATCGATGATAAAATGCGGCCACAAATTCTCATTATGTAAATTATCCAACGCGTATCTATTCAATATCATACACATCGGCAACAACTCCAACGATTCTCGGCAAACTGAAACATTTATGACATTACACCACGAAACGATAATTTGGTGAAAAACAAACCGCATTAAATTACCTAAAACATCTTCATCTTCAGGTTCGCGATCTTTCAATGCATTATGTAGCTGCTCCGTGCTGGCGGAATCGATCAGCAACTGCATATTACCACCGGCGCACGCCCACGTTAACCTCATAATAGCGCGAATTGTTTCTAATCGGGGTACATTTAACCTCAATCCTTCGCTAATAATGGCCGAGTGAAAATCGACGCCACGATTGGTCAAATAAATCTAACACGAAGGACCACCATATTAGTTAAATTCAGGCGACGCGTCATATTATGCAAAAAAACTGACGTACCTCTTCGACGAATTTCTGAGCAACTTTACACGCGATCACACTACGAATAGTAGTATCTGTGCTATGAAGCGGTAATGAATAAAAAGCTTCTTTGATCAAGACCAACGGGTTATTCGCTCCGTAATCATCGTTCTGTGTATTCG
This sequence comes from Phenacoccus solenopsis, assembly GCA_009761765.1. Taxonomy (NCBI): domain Eukaryota; kingdom Metazoa; phylum Arthropoda; class Insecta; order Hemiptera; family Pseudococcidae; genus Phenacoccus; species Phenacoccus solenopsis. The sequence continues at coordinate 17,981,543 of CM019755.1, read as the reverse complement.
GATCGATTAAATAATTTCTAGCGCTTTCCGCCACTCTATATATTATATGTCCCATTATCGACAGTAGTACGTAACATATTTTCAATACTGTAAGAAAGGCGGCTCTGCGGGAAAAAAATAGTGTGAGAAAAAATTCGCTTTACATTTTTTTCATCAAGTATTCGAAGTACCTCTTAGTAGCTACATCGGCTCTAGGTAAGAAATTATTTTTCGTCAACATATCCAAAGCTACTTGAGCCTTATCGCTACATAAAAACGCGAATTGAAATTCGATCGCTTTGTCGTTCGTGGTTGTATCATACGCAGGCATTAACAACGTATACAGAACCTATAACAATAAACTCTCATTGAAAGAGGAGAAAATGGAACACAATATGTTCGCGAATAATCGCGTACTTCGATATTATAAAGAACTTGTGACGGAGATGTCCCGAAAAACATCGACTCGACGGTTGGCATTTCGATTCCATCTTCTTCGGCTTCCATTTCAGAATTACAAAATAAATTCTACGACATTAAATTTTCATTAATATAGCTTCAAGGATAGTATAGGTTATTCATAGTACACTTGCTATATAATGCTCACATAAAGACTTTCCACCGTATTATGATCGGCGGGAATAATTTTCAAAATATTTCTAGCTGCGTCTCGTAGATCCGAATCACCTAGTTCGCAGCCTCGATCGGCGATTTGAAAAAAGAATTGAGTGTATTGCTCGTTACGTGAAATTATCTGAAAAATGAACATTTTCCATTAAAAATTTTACAATCTTGCCAAATACATATTTTAAATACTATGAAAAAAATATCGAATAATAGTAAAAATTATTTATAACAAAAAATGTTAATAAATATTAGCATGAGGCAAATTTTTTCTTTCTTTATTATTTATACTGGAGTTCGTAACTACAGCTGTCCTTGGAGAGCTGGACAATGATATAAGTATTACATGTTCAATTCGAGTGGTAAGCTCTGCCACAGAACTGGCATAAGGGAGTTTCTCAGATACCTTGCAATAGGTGGTGGTGTGTCAGGTGAGTGTGACCTGACCAATCCAAATTCTTGCGATCTTCTAGCCCTGAGCTGTACATGGTGCAGAAAAAAAAAGAAAAAAAAATGCAATTAATTAATTCAAATACTTACAACGCCAGGCAAATACATTTCATCTTCGTTAGGAGACGAATCCAACGTATGATGAGGCGATCCTGTCGAACTATCCGAACTACTATCAGGAGAACTCACCAAATTATTTCCAGCTTGTACCAATTTGGCAGTTAAAAGCTGAAAAATAATATTTTGAAATTGAAAGAAAGAAAGAAGAAAAAAAAAACTTTTCAAATATTACAACCACGTTACCTACCGATTTATCTTTAATGGTTGGAATTTCGGATATCAATTTCCTATCATTATTTGGTTCCAGGGGCTCACCGTTGGTGTACAGTTCAATTTTTAAATTAGCGATAGCTTTCAGTTTACGCAAAATCACTTTCCTCAAACACCCTACGGTCATATTACCGTGCACTACGACATCGATATCATCGGGTTGGCGACCGGTGTTCGTGAATCGTACAATTATAGATACGTGTTTTCCTTTTCCAGCTCTACATCGAGTAAACAAATTTATAAAATAATTTTCCATTAAGTTTGTAATTCTTTTTTTACTCTTGGCTAGTTTTTTACCCACCTGTATAAAGGTAACATCTTCCTTTCAGAAGTGAAGTTATTATCGCATTCGTTGATGTATTCGTACAACACCCTCAATATACGACACATCCTAACAGACTCGTTACGAATTTGACTTTTGACCAAAGCGTGATCTTCGTTCGATTCATGGCACGAGGTATCTTGTTTGCTTAATATGCTAATAGTGTCGTATAAAGCTCGTAAACGATTGATACACTCTGATATATGGGTATCGTGGAAATCGCTGAGGGTCGTTTGCAGACGAGGTCCCAAATTGGTATTCACTTCTTTTAACAACTCTATGGCTCTATTAGCGATAGCATCGCCTCCATAAGTAAGCACCTATTGAAAAAAACCGAGGTTAAATTTTCCCCAAACAAACGTTCACGAAAGAAAACTCAAACCTACCCGCCACAGATATTCGGTGCCTATTAAATCGAGATCATCGGTTTGATAATCTCTTCTTTTAAGGCGTAGTTTACCCTCTTTGGAGTTGACCGTTTTGAAAAATCTTTCGAAGCATTTCATGCCACTTTCAGTCAACTGCGCCGGATCAAACTGCAGAACGTTACTTTCGAAAAATTCACGATAAATGTCCGGCTCCAAATCCGGCGTTTCTCCCATGATCTTCGAGAACCATTTGAAACACGCTTCGCGATCGCATTCGAATACGTTCTTTTCGGCCAAACATTCCCAAATTTGGCGCGCTTGTTCATTGCATAAACACAAGCGACCGTCCTGCAAGTTGGATTGGATAATTTATTTTGCAAGAGAATACGAATAGTGCAGTAGCTGACGTTGTCCCATCGATCCTCGAGGAGGAGAAAATTTTATTTTTAGATGGCGCAGAGGACCACTACCTGAGTACAAAAAATCATGTTGTCGCCCGTTGTAGGGGTTCTATTTTTTTGGGGGAGGGAGGGAATTCTGGGAAGAGGCACTTTTTCAACTGCAATTATCTAGGCTACTATTGGTCGAAATTGAGAAAATTTTATATGAAAATAAAGGGCTTGAATTACGCTAGAAATTGTTCTCTTTTCATTCTGATATTTTGTCGTAAAACAAATATTTGAACACCTTACCCCACCCCCTCCTTCTCTATATTTAAAGCAAAAAAAATCATTGTGGCTGAAATTGTTGGAAATTCAATTCTAATATTCATATCCATCTCGTTCCTTACGGTCAATGGTAGCAAAATTGCACCCTTTTGAACGCCCGTAAACAGGGACTAAGAGAAATGTAACTTCGATCACTCTTATTGTGTTATTCATGGTAGTAGCCGCAATACTTGCGAAAAACAAAATTACCCCCCCCCCTCTTCAAAAGAATGGTATTATGAAAACTTATTTCGTCAAACTGATTACAAATTCTACGCTCTCATTTCTGAACTATGCTGTTTTTCCCGTAAACGTGCGCACAAGCGAGATATCTTCAAAAAATCAACATTTTTGATTATCTTTGGTACTTCAGGAACAAGAGCACATTCTTGCGTTAATAACTCAGAAATTATGGGTCGTACGAAAACAATGTATATCATCAATTTTTTACTAATGCAAAGCGCAATATTTTCGTAGAAATTTTTTTCACTCAAGACCAATGGTAGCCAAAATAATGGCAATAAAGAAATACCCTCTTCCTAACTCTCTCCCCCAAATTGGAGCATAGCGAGTGGCAACATAATTTTATATACTCAAGGAGGGGTCCTCTACAAGATCCAAAAAAAAAAATTTCTCACCCTAGAAACGTCGTCATGGTATCTAACGGATTTTTTTTTACTTTTTCGCCACTTTTTTCACAATCTTTTCACCAAGTTTTTAGAAACCTCTCAACTAGACCCCACCCCCTCCCTTAAAGAAAGAGAAAAATCAACGAGGTCCAATTTGTCGCAGAAAAAATTTTAGATTCGAACTCCAAGCCACCAGACTAAACTTACGTCGCATTGCTAGTCTTTTATCAAAAATGAACAATTTTTTGTAATTTTTTCAAAAATAAAATATTCTGTGCCTTCTGGTTCTTTCATTTTTTCATTACTTTTTCTTGAAACGTTGACTGGATTCACTACTTTTTCACTACCTGCACCATCTGTTAGATACCCTGGTCGAAATGTCCACGTCAGCTCCTGCATTAGAATTCGAAAAAAAAATTTACTTTTAATAAAAATCTTAAAAAACAAAGTCTTTCTTGAACTTGTTGAATATGATTGTATCTTTTATCTGGAAAATAGTTGGTTGGATCTATATCCGGACAATCTGAAATCATGGAAAAAAGAATTGAAATTTCCATACTTTCATTTTCTACAATTTTTCCACTCGTAATGAGCTTAATATTAATTACCTTTCACGACTTGTCTTACTGACTCAATATACGCAGCCAGGTTTTCCGTAACTAATACAATCAATGAATACTGACGTTGCAATTTTTCGATAATTTCTTGCCTGCGAAGAAACACGTGAATTGTTAGCACGTAGTTATTCGATCGAGTAACACTTTCGAGTGAACGAACAATCGATAATACCTATGAAATACGTGCTGTCTCTGCGTATGACCTATATTAGAAGCCTGCTCGTAAAGACTGCAAATATCTTTGATCAATTTCAACGCCGGTAGCACCCAGTTGCTTCCACTTTTCAATTCCTCCACGCACTTATTAATCCAATGAGTCTTTTGGACATCTCGATCTTGGGAGCAACTGTAATCTAAAATTTTAACGTGCGCCGACAAAGCCTGATCTAATATATCCGGCGGTACATCTTCTTTATGAGCCAGATTCCAGAACAACGTCAACACCTGGTTTAGTCGAATCGAAATTAACGTATTAAAATTAAACGCTTATCGCTGGTACAAGCTTGAATAAATAAATTCGCCAAGAGAATCGTGAAAAACCCCACCTTATGAGCCATCACACCATCTTTATCGTCTTCGGCCAGCCGTCTAATCAATTCTAATAATTTTTCCGTTTGTTTTTTATTCGCGGTCGACCAACTAGCCTGTGTGAAGAAAAATTGTATTTAGAATCACGTGGTTTTTTTTTCGCCTGAAATATTCGTAGAAGGCGATTTATACCTGAAAGCAACCAAACAAATGGTCCAACTGTTCCGGCGAAAAATCCCAAGCTAATTTTGCCAACAAGTCGTGCACGTTTTTCACGATCGCGTCGTGTTTACCAGCCTGAGCGGCCCACACCGCGTCCAGATCCTCCAACGTTAGAGCTTTCTCTTTGATGATGAAACGTAAAATTTTCTCCAATTTTTCCACATATTGCGGTTGATGAAGCGAGTCACGTAGTACGATTTCTAGCACGTTGTTTTCTTTGATCCATTTCTGAGCGAAAAATGAAAAATGATTTTATACGATACAAAGGAACTGGTTCAACATTTTTAGAAAAAAAGGCGAAAAACCTCCTAGAGCTTTTTCAGCGATTTCCAAAATAGAACAAAAATTAGGTTTTTGTTTTTATTTCTTCAAAACATGGAAAATGAAAACATAAAAATCCGTCGTCTTAAAATAAAAACTTTAAGATATGAAAACAACAAAATCTTTTTATTTTGGAACGGTTGGAGAGAGACGCGGAAGAAGGGCATAGATTTTTTTTTTTTTCAATCTGTACTTATCCAAAAACATATCACATGCTAATTTTTTTATTCTAATTTGTATTTATTTCGAATAATAGGCCATTAATTTCCATCCAGGAAATTGAGATTTGAGAAAAAAATAAATATCGATAATATTTAAGGAGCAGGAATATTCAAGCCTCAATTCCTAGATGGCAAATCGATATAAATTTTTTAAAGTTCAATTTACACTATAGCTACTTGGCTCATTCATTAAATTTTCTCTGCCACGAGCCTAAATTCACACAATAAAATGAATTATTAATAGCGCAATTGGGAAATCATAATCAAAAAATACACCACGCCTTTCATCACGTATTCACGTGTTTGAAAACATGTACAGGTATACAAAAAAGTCAACAACACGATGAAATTTTATTTCAACTATCAACACGAAAAAAAAAAACTTTATTGGGATAAAAAATTAATGAACCACTTACGGCCATTCTTTCGGATGTAAGCCACTCTTCGCTATCGTGATCCATACCACTATGACGATTCGGAAAATACGATATTCCAGCGATTAATTTATTCACTTCATTTAAAGCGTTCATCTTCCCATTAAAAGAAGATATTTGTAATAACCTGTAATAACGTGCGTATAGTGTATATTTCAAAAGTTCGCCGGTTTAAAATACTACACAGCATTTTTGATTTCTACACTCGTTTTCTACCTCAACAACATTTTCAACCGGAACATCTCGAACTCTCGCATTTTCTCTTCTTGATTAGGTACCCGAGATAAAAGACACCTACAAGATCGTATTATCGTAGATATAACATCGTTTTTCGATTCATTCTTTACTTCTCGTTTCAGCTCTTCATCGGTTAAATTTTTCAGTATATCGGGTATCATGTCCTAATCACAAAATTTATATTTAATAATGCACATAAATAAAATGATATGAGTAACGAAGTAATACGCTTAATTACGTACGATGATGGGTAAGAAGTACGTGGTGACTGTGTGCGGTGTGATTAATTCGTAACAAAATCCAAAAGGTCTGATTAAAGCGAAGAGGACGGGGATTGTGATGGGTTTACCGCTTTGGAATCTTTCTAGTAAACCCTGAAAGCCGCCGTGTTCGCCAAATCTGTGGGAAAATTAATAATCGAGATAAGAACTGATAATATGATAGAATACTACATAATATGAGTAATTCTGATGAATTAAGTGCTATGAGGTTGCATCTTGTGGCCTTTAAAACGTCGAAATACAGAAAATTTTTTTTTATAATTTTTGTATTGTTTTGAAATATAGATCATTTTATTTAAAATTAATTAATTAAATTTGTTAATTTAGTAATTATAATTGATCATATCTTAATATATATGAATCTGCAGAGTTTGAGTTTTTTCTTTGTGATTTTTCACAGCCAAAACTGGCCGTCAGATTTTTATGAAACTTTGAGTTCCCGTCCGAATTAACGAGAAGAAGGTCTATGCCCCAAATCCAAACCCTCAACCCCGAAATGGGGGGGAGGAGGGTCAAAATTTTGAATAGGGTCCTTCTAAATTTCAAAACTGAATTTTTTTTTGATAAATGGATTTTAGAGTATACGAATATAAATCCTAGTGTATATATAAACTTAGATTATTTGGGAAAAAATTACTATAATTCATGATTATATCTGAGGAAATAAAATTAACTGAACTAAAAATTAAAAAATTAAAAAAACAAATTATAATATTAAAAAAAATATATATATGTATATAACATATTAAGAAAAATACTTTATTAATTAAATATTAGAATTCGTACGGAAAAATCCAAATTTAATTTTTTTCTAATACTTTTTCAAATTTCTTCATAAATAAATATAATGCAGGAATTTCAATTTAATTCTGACTATTCTTATTTAAACTTATCATAAATCATAATCCTTTTCTCAAACATAATATGTATTTAAAATTATGTATGTTCAACACTGAATGAAAATGAAAATCAAATTATTAATTGAAAAAAATTATTTACATGCAGGTATATTAATTTATCAAACGTTATTCAGTTAAAGAAACAAATTTTTATGGATTTTTTGCCTTGGGATAAATTTATTGAGATGGATTCAAAATTAATTTTGTTCGAAAACTGGTCATCCTAGAATTCTAAAAGTCGTCAAAACATCTAAGAAAACATTTTTGCAACAGACGCAACATTAAGGTTTCACCCACCCTTCTTTCTCTCAGAAACTTCAAGTCATGAGTATACAAACAAAAATTTGAAATTTGCTGGGTAATGAAGGGGAGGGGGAGGGGAGCCTGAAAGTTTCACATTAACCAAAAACAAACTCGACAAGACGTTTTAATAATAATAAAAAAATTCAAGCTCTTATTTTACCGGGAAAAATATTAAAATTTTAAATAATTTGGAACAATATCGAAATCTAATTTAATTTTCAAAATCAGTTCAGAGTTCACATTTCGAACTTTTATGAAACTCTCAAGAGTTTGCAGTAGGATGAGCCGATTTTTGTTTTTTTTTCGATAAGTGTTGGAGTACTGAAAGGAACATTGGTCAACCTCTAATTCCATCGGAAACATCCCTCAGAATGGGGTCACATTTCGAAATTTCGTTGTTTATTTATTTATTTATTTTTTTTTTAATTAAAAATTAAATTTTGGGCATTTCAAATTTTTTCGAGTCCATAAGTGATACTTCGTAGTTCGGACATTGAAAAAATTTGAATGCAAAATTTTTCAAATTTCAGGGGTTTTAAAATTTATTTTATTTCATTAAAAATGCTAATTTTCTCGTATATTCTCATTATATCGTAATTCATGTAAAGTTTGTAATTACTTCAATATGATAACTTCGGAACATGGGATAATGACAGTAAAATAAATTAATAGAGGTAAAAGATTATGAGTAGCCATCCTTAATAAAAATTTTAACATGAATTACGATATAACGTAAATATAAAATATGAGAATTTTTGGTGAAAAAAAAAAATTTATAACCCCTGAAAATTAAAAAAATTTACAGCCAAATTTTTTTTAGTCTATAAACAACAAAATATCACACATAGACGCAAAAAAAATTTGAAACGGCCAAAATTATTATTATTATTATTATTTATAAAAACAACGAAATTTCAAAATGTTGACCTCATTTTCGGAAATGTTCCCGCTGGGTTTAGGGAATGAAATATTTTGTGCTTTCTTTTGAAGTCAATACGTGCCTTCGCACTTTTTGAAGAAAGCCGAAATGGGCTCATTCTAGTCCACACATCACGAATTTTCAAATTTTTACTTATAATGAGGCATTAAAATTCTAGAGGAGTGGTGGCCGGTCAAAGGTCGAGGTATTGAGCAAAAACACTTTTCTCCCAATTCGTTTCCAAGTAATTTAAAATCTAATAGAACACTGAGCTCTTCATTTTTGGAAAAACATTTTTTTTTAAATCAAGCTTAATCATCAAGAAGCGAATAAAAACAAAAATAATTAAGTTTCCTACTCTACCCCTAAATTCTGTGATGAATCTCAATCAAAACGTTCCCAGAAAACCCATAAAATTTTTTCTATAAAATTTGTGTACGTTTTTCAAAGCCACAAAACAAAGTTTCTTCTCCTACAAGTCTTTAAAATTTTTAAAATTTTTTTAGTTAATTTCATTCTACTGTACTAAATAAACGTGCAATCATGTACATCATAATCACAAATAAAGTAAGAATAAACCAGCTTTCTAGCATCCTAAGGCTAAAAATAATTCTCATGCAAAAAAATCTTTCATTTCTTCTACTCACTTATTCAACATATCGACTAGCCAACCCCTCGACGGTCTAGTATCCATTGCTGGTCTCGCAAAAAGATAATCATCAGGATACGACGTGCCCATCAATATGGTCTCCGATGGACGCATTGCATTAACGTTATGAAATCTACGAAAAAAAATTCCTTCATTTACCCCACTGATATCAGAGACATACTGAATTCTTCGACTCCTAATACATACTTATTGCACGGATTTAAAACTAATGCCAACAAATCTAGCAAAGGAATCCAATCTTCTTTAATTTTTAACGCGCATATTTCAATAAAACGCAAACAATTATCGTATATACAATGATGAATATGATACTTCCACCCTCCGACCGCTTCATCGGTCATTATTTTATTGATACATATTGCCATAGAGTCGCGAAAAAATCTCTGACAAGCTTCGCTTTTGCTATCTTCACCTGGATAGAAAATAACATTAATGAACATATTATCGATTTTTAAAGATCAGTTTGTTAGTTGCTGTTTGTCGCATCAATATTATAATCGACAAAGAAAATACCGAGTGAGTTAGATAATCTACTAAATTATAGGTACGAACGAATTAGTAACTCGCATCGGCTAATTCGAGGTTACAAGAAAATCCCCACCATTATATAGGACATAACAAGCGTGATGAAGCTTTCGAGAATTCGATTAAATGAAAATTTTATTTTCATTTGCATATTACACCGGATGAAACGTGTAATATTATCGGTATAAAATGTTAAAAATGAAACCTGATTTTTTTTTAATCTAACACGATGCATTATCTACGTTGCGATTATTAAATATAATAAAGATAGAGAATAAACGGCAACATTTTATACAATTCTGTTCACAATATGGAATCATTACTTGCGAAGAGATTAACAATTTCAAATTTTAGGAATGTATTAGCCATTTTACGAAATATGTCATGTGTTTCAATCTCGTATAAATAATAAATGATGGTAAAAATTAATTCTGCGATAATACTATAAATTATAAAACAATCGATAGAAAATGGATGCGTTAAATTACCAGACTTTGATAAGATTAGGATTAAAATTATAAGTTCACTAGACCTTAACCTTGGTCCGATTGGGGAAATTTCGTTCGAATCATATTCTCGTAATATAGAGCAGACTCAATAAACGAACGATTAAAATAAAAAGCATTGAATCTTGAGCCGAGACGTTTATGTGACGAGAAATTTGGTTGGGAAAAGTATTCACCAACAACACACCGAAGAAGATTTTGTGAACCTACCAGTACGACATAACTCTATGGCAGCATCCAATAAAATTTCCAACTCTTGTTCGGGCAGCACCGGTATCACCCATCGAGGATGATTTATCTTATCTTCTAAAGAAGCCAGTTGGTTATGAGGGAAGGTTGGATTCTCCTTATAAACGGGGTATTCATTATCGGCGGAAAACTTGGACGATCCACAGGAGCAAGGGGCCGCTGAGCTATCGTCTTTCGTTTCGCCGTTGTCACCGGTCGGTTGGCCTGGCAGATGAGGTCCATAACCCACGACGTTGTAATCTACATTACTAGGACTTCCACCGATGCCAGGAATATGCGTAGGTGTTTGGTGTAAACTCTGAAAAAATATGGTCGCGTGTGATATCTGAATGAGAAGAGGGTTCGATAAATAGGAGAAGTAATTACCGTGATTTCATTGGCTTCTTCGGGCGATTCTAGTCCAACACCTTGGGCTTGTGTTACAATAGTCATTATATAATTATAAATTAAGTTTCATTTAATTAATTTTATCTGAAACAAAAATGATATAACGGTTTTGTATGAAATAGGTAAAATATTTGTGAAATTTGTAACATCAAGAAGTATTAACGTAAATCATAAAATAACACTACTAAAACACGTAGTTACTGCGCGACAAACATGTAATGAAATAAAACTATCTTTCAATGTTTTATCATTCCGCCCAATTTTCTTAAGAAAAAAAAGTATGAAACAGCAAAACATTGCACAACTTGAAACAATCTCTTGCGATCAATTTACTTCCAAATGATCTACTCAAGAATCCTGATACTTTCTACTATGTAAAGCACCTATTTCTAATCTTACAGCAGCTAAGAAATATTCGCATAGTTCATTAAAATTTCACACTGATATACACGTAAGACATGCTTACATGAAGATTCTCCGGTGAGTTTCAACATCACATTGTAAACGGAGATATTGGATATGAACCAGATTTAGAAAAAATGCCTTACTTTACTAGGTAGTCTTTTATACAAGAGAAGAGCCTTCCACGGCAAAGCAAAGAGTATAAGTTAACATACCACCGGTGTATTGTTCAAAATTTAATCAGCCATGAACATGAACTACGTTGGAAGGGTGATGTATCAGTTTTGAAGAACCAAGTGTAAGTTGTAAATGTAGAATTATTAGCTATTACTGTTTTATTAATCTGATTGAATATTCGACTTCATATTATATTAAAAATAAATACGAACAAATACCTTGAAATCAGCTGTACACAGAATTCACAACATTACAACATAACTCCTTTAATCAGTGAGAAATCTTTTAGGAGACCACAACAAAAACATCTTTTTACGATCGGGTACAACGCACAGATGAATTTACGTAGAAAACTGCAGCAAGATTCGACATTTAGTGAAACGTTGTATGAATTCTGCGGTGCAGAAACGCAACGTAATTGCGGCTAATGAAGCCCACACTTACGCAGAAATCGATAAATTTGAATTAACAAAACAATAAGTAAATTTTTAAATATTAATCGTATTAAACGTGAAAATTTTTGTTTCAGATTCTCTCTAATCAAAATAAATGCTTCATCTTCATATTTGCTTTGGGACGGGTGTTTTTTTGTAATGTAAATTTGACAATGAAAAAATTTCATCTAATATTTTTCTTTCTAGATGGAATTAATTTTTCGTGCTATGGAAATAAGTGAAAGCGAAAGGGATGGAATTATTGTGTATGTTGAAAGATTCAAGATGAAAAACAATACTTACATTATTAATTCGATACGGGATTAGTTACTTTGATAGTTCTGATAGAATTTCATGATTTCCTCCTGAAGAGGCTAACACTTAACGAGTGTTATTTCCATTTGATGGCGCAGAACTATAAATATGAATTTCTTTAATTTGAAAATTATTATTCACGATTTGCATTTCTAATTATTCAAATGAAATCAAAATCGTAGGAAAGAAATTAAAAGAAGTTTAGAAATTTGTTTTCATCTTTTTAAATGTTAAAATTGTCATATTAGCAGTGTATTAAAAAAAATATTCGAAAATTTAAAAAAGTAAATTTGGCTTTACGACGTTTATCTCGATACAGCTAAAATTTACCTACCTATGTTCTTTCAATATTTCGAATGAATAATTAAAATATTCAATTTTATTGAAAATTTTACTTGAATTTCAGTTTTTACTGTTTCAAGATATTATGTAAGAAATATTTTCTTCAATTTTGAATAAAATACTTTTCGAATTCAAGTAATTCAATCCATATTTGAATCAACCTACTTCATTCTAATCTAAAATTTGTCGCGATCATTCCTCTTTCCCCCTCAACTCCTGTTATCTGCCTGTTTCCTTGTTCATTCGTTTTCTCATTTTCAGACAAATTTTCCATTTCCATTGATTTGATTATACAACTATTTGTAATTCGTATATTCCGTTAAAATTCGCAAATTATTTTGTGAAGGAATTCGCGATAGTGTTCTAAAATAGTGTATTTTTATTATTTCGTAAAATATGCTAAATATAATCCAAACATAAAGTGAAAAAGTGTTTTCAATGGAGGAATTTTCCTCCAAAATTTCAAAATTTTGAACTTCTGTTAGTCGCAAAACGTTACTTATCATTCGTTAAAATTACTAGAGTAGTTTTTCTCTTTGTTAGTGGCCTCTTAGTAGTTCATTTAGCATGGGAATGTCAGGCTCAAGAGATTCATCGCATATAGTGCGTTTCAACGATTCTGGTATAATAGAATCCATAAGCGAAGATAACGAACTTTCAGATGTTGCAGAAGTTTTAAATTACCTAATATTAAGGTATGCCTTGTTACCACTTTGTGGCAGTATGTTCATGATGACTTAGTTCACTTTTTCGAGAAGTATGTCAACTGATTTTCTGTTTTCTGTTCCACGTAGTGGTCAATTAAACATTTTAATGTCTCGAGAACAATGGTTAAGAACTTTTTATGATTTCGAAGAAAGTGACGAAGAAGAATATGACTATCCTGCTGCACCTATACCACCTCCCCGTATCAATACCCCTTTGAATGCCACTAATTTAAATGTTAGTTGCGTTTCTCCTTCATTCTGTGTATTAAAATGTGTAATGGGAATTGATCGAATGATTTGTATTTTAGAAAAGCGACATTAAAACTAAAACGGAAATATCATGCGGACTGAGGCAAAAAAGAACCTTATCACGACCAAAAAATATCGTCAATATGTTGAATATGCAGAAAGTACGTATATGATTAAGTATGGTATCTTATTGGAAATAATTATCTAGTCTTGAAATAAGTAACACTACGTTTTCTTTCAGACTGGTATGCCTGGAAGTGGGAATTTCACACGAGGCGATAAATGTAAAATAACTAATTATCGAGTACCTTCTCATTTCGCTAAAGATGTCGATAGATATCATACCAAAGCCTTCATAAGTGTGTTTTCCGATGATGGTTCTAAATTACTCACCGTTAGTCAAGGTTGGTAGAAATACCTTTCAAGTTGTATTGGGAAACTACGTATCGCTGATTTTATGATATTCCTTTTGCAGATCGTAATTTACATTTGTATGATTCCTCCATTCCGTTGTATACTCCGATTAAACAAGAAAAAGGCAAAGATATAGATTGGAGTATTTTAGACGCCGCATTTACGCCGGACGGTGGCACCGTCATTTTTTCTAGCTGGTCAAACAATAGTAAGTTGATGATGATAAAATTTTATTTTCATGAAAGAAGATTTTTAACAATAAATCTTGTTTTTAGTACACGCCTGGCGTATTAATGACGACAGTGACCAAGCAGGTAGTGCTCAGGATAAACTTATCATCGATGTTGAAGAATCACGATTTGCGTGCTTTTCTGTCGCCGTTTCATATGACGGAAGGTACGCGTTAGCTGGTGCTAACGATGGCTGTATATATATGTACGATAGAAGCTCCGATAAGAGAACATTAAGAGTGAGTTTTCGATTTTTTCGTTTATAATACATTGGAGAATGTGAATTTTGATTTTGATTTCATGTACTGTAGTTACAAGCTCACGAAGAAGACATTAACGCGGTTAGATTTGGTAGTTACGGAGACGATGTTATTCTTAGCGGTAGTGACGATGGTCTGATAAAGGTATACTTTAATCCAGCATTTGTTGCGTTGTTAATTCGTAGTATCCGCTGTAATGAATTTTTTCCTTAGGTATGGGACCGTAGAGTAGTAAATACAGCGAATCCAAAAGCCGTCGGTATGTTTTCCGGCCACCGAGACGGAATCGCGTACCTTGATATGAAAGGCGATGGCCGACACTTTATTTCAAATTCCAAAGATCAAACAATCAAATTATGGGATATGCGTAAATTCTCAAGCACTAAAGAAGAAAGTCGTACTCGAGAAGCTCTATGCGTACCAGACTGGGATTATCGCTGGCAACCGGTACCGAAAAAATTAAAATGTAAGACTCCTCTACCCGAAGACACATCTGTGATGACTTACCGTGGTCACGCTGTGCTACAGACCTTGGTCAGGGCTAAATTTTCGCCTGCTGGGACAACCGGACAAAGGTTCATTTACACAGGTTGCGCTAGCGGCCGTATCGTAGGTAAGAATGTGATGTATTTACTCATTATTCATATTAGTCCCAAGACCTAATGGTGTCGCATCGACATTTCCAGAGAGAGAAAATTTTATTTTTAGACGTTAAAAGGATCTCTCCTTGAATATAAAAAATCATGTTGTCGACCGCAGCTGTGGTCTCATTTTCGGAGTGGAGGGATCCTTTACAACATTCAATAAAATTTTTCCCCTTCGAAATTACGATGCAACTCTCATCAGCTCCTGGACTTTATTTATACCTTGTTAGTTACTAATTTCACACTCATTTCAGTATACGATTTATTGACTGGTAAAATCGAGAAAGTTTTCAAAGGACATGAAGCCAATGTACGTGATGTCTCGTGGCATCCCTATCGATCTGAAATTGTAACCGCTTCCGTAAGTCTCGAGTTATTTTGAAATAAATATTTATCGCTTCTTTTTTTTCAACCTCTTTCTTCATTTACAGTGGGATTGTCGCGTTAAAATGTGGAATAGCGCGCCTTCTATGGTTGTAGAATTTGACGACGAAATACCGATCAAAAGGGTCCGCCGCAGCGCTCGTATTGCTGCTCGAAAACGTGAAGCGGAGAAAAATACGCAGCTCGATACATTTGATGATGGTGCCGGCCCTTCAACTATTTAATAATTCGCTTTTCATACAAAATTTCATTGAAACCTTCTTTCATGTAGTGGCTTGCGTTATGTAAATTGTTGTTTTTTTGCTCTTTTTTTTTATAATTGAAATTATTAGATCAGAATTGTACGAGAAAGTTACCGAATCGAATATTGTTGATTTTCTACATTACTTGTGTACCTGATATAATAAAAAAGGAACCTAAATAACGTAATGAATATTCTAGAGAATTCTTCATTCATTTTGGTTTATGGAATGGTTACAAACAGCATTATTTTCATCACGTGTTTAACTTATTAATTTGTATACGCGTGTCATTATGTGTACTTACATTGAAGTCTGTGGCTCAAAGTCAAAGCGCGGTTGGGCTATTTAAGATTTAAACTATATATATTGTTTTATGAATTATACATGTAATATATGTACTCTTAGGTTTTATTTAAAACAACGTAGTCGTAAGCGAGAAAATGTAAAAAAAGAAATATATTTGTTACGAGTTGAACTTTTGGTAATGATCGACGAATATATTCGTTTATTATGTTTTTATTATTGTTAATATCGTTGTTTTAAATTAAATGAAAGTATGAACAAGATTTCGAATCTGATGATATTTTTGGCACTCTCATCAGTGGCACGATTTTTTTTTTTTCAAAAAAATAAACATCAAATTTAAAATAAATTAATGAATTAATTTTCAAAAAATTAATTTTTTTTTAAATAAATAATTTAATTATAAAAAAAAAAAAATTTACAATTTATTTCTAATTTAAATATTTATAAAACAGGGACTTCAAAACAGACGCTCATCTTAAGTTTTTTAGAATCATCGAAATGAAAAAAGGAAGACTTCAGGGTATTTTTGTTTTTTGCCCTGAAAGATTTTGCTTCCGGTATTACCGTGCCAAGTGAATACAGCGGGTTTCGAATTTGAAAAATTAATTTCTTGCAGAAATACGTGTTCATTGAAGTAAACGTAATTTTTTTCGATGTTCTTTTTTTTATTTTTATTTTACGAGAAGGAGGGTGGGAGGAAACTGAATGTTGAAATTTTATTATTATATTCAACATCAACGAGCTTTACGTTGTGAAAATCATTTGCAACCGTTACATGAAAATGTTCCACAAGATATATCGCTCATTTTTTTATAGATCTTTAAGAAACATATTTTTTCTTATGAGGAATAGTATGCAACTCTTTTACCTAAAATAATTTCCAAGTTCGTTTCAAAACCTATGATCGAGATATCGTTTACTAACTATTCGGATATATGATTAAAATTATCTCTCGATATTTTTTCCTTTTATACTCAGGATGATAGTTCTATTTCCAAATTGGGCGTATCATGGAATAACCTAACATCAAAAATCGAGAAGGCAATACGTCTTGGTTTTTCGAAGAAAGATTAGTTGTCGTTTTTGGCTAATTTAAGATCGTTGTAATGGTATTTTTTGGTACCTATATTGCTTTCCAAGAATAATCAGAGATGGATTTACTCGATGGACAGCATAGGCGTGTAAATACCTACAACAAAAAATTTTTGGAAGCTATTTTTTTTTTTTTTTGTTGAAAAAAAAAACTATTATGTGCACTATATGTGTATTTTGTATTCAAAAGGTATCTTCTAGACTGAAAATTTTCATGAACAAAATTAGGCATATTTATTATAAAAAACAAGCTATCCTGTAGAATGCTGTCCTAGATCAATTACATACGATATGAAGATACACATACTATGACTTGCAACTATTGTTGTTCGGTGGCACCGTATCCCCATGACACTCAGAATATGACAAACTAGGTTTCTATAGTGTGACAAAATTAAAATATTAATTTTTGCTTGTTAAGAATGGTGTTATATAAGGCCTTAGCCAAGATGGATGAATTGGAACGTGTTCAATTTTTTTGAAAATATAAATTTTCAGTCCCCAGTCAAAATAGATTAGGAAGTAGCTTGATTTAAAAAAAAAATAAATTTTACCACGCATAAAACATATTTATTTACAGTAAAGATTATACCATAAAACAATTACTTATTAACAAATCAATAGCAGCAATCAAATAATGAAATCTGAAATACAAAATTTAAATCCATTTCTAATTGATAGAAAAAATAATAACAAATATCCAAATAAAATGCATATACATACGTTCATTTATTGTAAAAAATCAAAATATGGACCTAAAGAATTTTTGCCTCCAAGATAATCATGGCTCACGATGGGTCTGCTACTGAGGGCTTTGAAACCCTAAAATTATGAGAACGTGAACTATATATATGTGTGAAAAACCGAATGATGCATACATTTTATTTTTTGTTTGTTTTTTTCACATTTTAATCATGGAATACACACTTATTGAGTTTCCTTTTTTTTCGATATAAAAACGAGAATTATTCATTTTTTTTGGAAAGAGAGAATGGTATAGTAGGGTAGTGGCCGATAATAATGTGCCTACAGTGCAAAATTGGTGAAATAAGATAGGCCAAAAAATACCATCATGTTTCTACACAGTCTTACTGTGCATTATGATCATGCGAAGATGAAAGAATTTGAAGCAACAAAATTTATTGATATTCCACCAACGCCAAGATACTAATTCATGAATTATGCATTAATTTTTTTAAATTTACGTTCCACGATTAATTGCATTTTGATTAGTTTTTCACGAGATGATCAATGTATTACATTTATCAGTAGTTTTGTTAATTCATTATCGAGAACGTTTGCGATACTTCCCTCATCATAATTATAGGCGCTTACTGACGCTGCGCTTTCAAAATCAAACATTAAATGCTGCTACATCTTAAAGTCAAGCTACACAAAACTGAATGGAGAAATCATTTATTCATATAACACGAACATGTATACTTGATCAAAAAATAGAAGCAGTTTTACATCCTAAAATTAGTTTATATAATACTTCATAAAAAATATAAATTTACATTACATCCCATGGCAAAGCAATGCAGATGAATTCTTAAAAAATAGTTAAAAATAATTCACTCCCGAGCTTGTTTTCGAAGCAAAATGTATATCTTTTCTTTTATCCAATCTTTATTATAAGGTGCATAGGTAGTCGTACTTTTTTGATACCTGTAGAGAAAAACCACATAAATACTGAATCACTACTTATCAAGTAAATCTGTTCTATGTGAAAACTGTACATCAGAAATACTCACACGAGACATGATAAATCAGCTAACTGATCGATGAATTCAAACAACTGACTTATATCATACGTTATAGAAGGAGTATTGGGTTTTAACCTCTTCAAATGTTCTTCGTATATTTTACACACTCCTACGACCAAAAAGGATATACTTTAGCTCTTTGAAACACATTTATAAAGCAGTAAGATAATAGTTCTATGAATCACGCACAGCACTGAGAAAGAAGTATTATAATTATGATTACCTTCCATACAATCGTTAACGCTCTCATAATCTGAATAAGTCCGAGTCTCCGGTTTAATACCTGGTTGAATGAGTAAAATCGTGTGAGACTGAAATATAACACAATGAAGAAAACAATTATTTGGAGAAAAAATTTCAAATCAAGTAAATAAAATATTCGGTATTTTTGAAGCGATAAAAGTAATCTAGAAAAATCGTGCTCTAATGAATTAGGAGTTTGATAAAATGGCAGTTACCATGGCTGTCCCTTTTATAGAATCCGAATGAGAAAACTAAAACTGATATTTTCTTCTGACCTAAAATGGTATTACAGGAATTATTAAACCACTTGAATTCAAATTAAATTTCACCGCTGGAAAATTCAAAATTTCAAACAATTTGAGAAGTCCGAACACAGGTTCAAAACAAATGTCTACAGATAACATCAAATATGCACTTCTACGCATGCTCGAAAGCTGTGGCGTCTAGCGGGAATATTATGACCCTAATCTGCGCATGTGCTAATGGTATCGTTTTTTATTGTGAGCTCACATCAATACGCCATATTGCTTACTTCATAAATACTATAGTGAAATTTCTATTTCGTGTAATCGTGTAGTGTGTAGATGAATAGAATTTCATTTTACCAAGGAAAATTAAAATTCGTTTAATTCGCTTATTGCAATTTGAAAATGTTCAATGATAAAGAATACAGAAAAAATTAAATTAAAATGACATATTGGTGTAATGCGATGTATGGGTGTTTGGTGACTTTGGGTGAGGAAGAGAGTAGGCACTTCCCTCATCCTTCACCCATCCAATCGTTCAAAGTAATCAAAATCATTGCGATATGAATTTATACTTTTATTTTTCGCTTTTTTAAATTTACACATTAAATTGTTTTTCCTACTCAGTAAAAAATAAAAATAGACATTACGAATTTGCGATCAAACTATTATTATCACATTTTATCTCCCGAGCTTAGTTTAGCTTGAACTTGCGTGTTTCATAATTGCGAAAAACACGTAATTCTTACGTGCCATTGGTATATTTTCATTATTCATTCTTCTCTATTCCGATCCTTTCCTTCCAAAATTAAACTCATGTCGTTTTCACGCGCAGCGGTGCATGCATGCAGTTTGCGTGTTGTTATCAAGAACTCAACAAGTTAATATATTTTTATCCTGATAATCTTCCTTTCGGTTTAATTACGTTGAAACACTTTTAGGGTTTAACTCATTAGTCATTACCATCTATTTAATTTGAAAAATGGCCACGTTTACTCCGGGTTCCTCTGGAAATCCTACATCTGAGGTGGAACTCTCTATTTCATGCAGGTATGATGAAATTAATGCGTCATTTTCTTATCGATTATAAATTTATAACTTGAAATTTCCAATTTACGGTAGGAATTTGCTGGACTGCGATGTGTTTTCCAAGTCAGATCCTATGTGTGTTGTTTACTACAAATCTCCGGAAATGCCAGAATGGAGGGAAATATGTCGAACTGAAACTATCGATAATAATTTGAACCCTAATTTTTGTAAAAAAGTAGGTGTACTAGTAATTATAAGGTTATGAAAATATTCCAAATGAAAATTCATATTCATGTTTCTTCGGATGTTTTAGGTAGTACTGACCTACCATTTTGAAGTCCTCCAGGAGCTGAAATTTTGCGTTTATGATGTGGATAGTAATAGCAATAATTTGAATGATCACGATTTTTTGGGAAGTTGCACCACTACTTTAGGCCAAGTATGTGAAATTGAAGTCCCACAGTGATTAGTAGAAATATTTGAGAAAAATTTCAGTGATCGACATTATTATATATTATTCATCAATGACTAAATCCGATCTTTGAAAATTTATATCATCTCGTCAGTTCTTGAAATATATAATGCGAAAGTTGCCATTGAAGTTATCATGAAAGAAATTTTTTTAAAATGATGAAAGAGATGAAAAAGTAAATTTTCGAACCTATGCAGATTGTTTCAGCCGTCAATCTTACTTTAAGACTGGTAGGAGGTCAAGAAAACAACAAAGGTCAACTTTTAGTACACGTAGAAGAATTATCAACTTGTCGTGATGAAGTGACTCTCGAATTCAAAGGATGGGGATTGAATAGGAGCGATTGGTGTGGTTGGTAATGACCATTCAAGATTATTTCGATATAATATATTTTCAATTACGCCAACGATACTTTTCTTTTTGTAGGTTCTTCTCGTATTTTCGTAACGTAAATTCATTTCTGGAATTTTCTAAAGCCAGTGAAGATGGCGAATATAGGGTTGTTCACCGAACCGAAGTTGTTCGCTGGTCTACCAGTCCGCGATGGAAAAGATTCTCAATACCTTTACGTTTACTTTGCGGAGGTGATTTGGATAGGGATATCAAAGTTGCATGCTGGGACTATTCTAGTACTGGAAATCATCATTTAATAGGTAAATAATTCAAGAAATTTGAATTATGTGAAAGAAAAATGTAGAATTTATTTTGAAAAAGAAATAGGTTAATATTCTGGTATAAATTTTTATATCACATGTAATTTTCAGGCGAATTTCACGTCACTGCTAATCAGTTAAGTAAAGGACCTGGAAGCGAGAATGAATTCGAGTGTTATCAAATGAATAAACATGTAATTATAATTTAACATTATGAAATTAAATATTGTAAAAAAAAAAATTATAACTTTTTTTTTTGAAACAGTCACGAAATGCGGATACCAAGGCAAACGGACGAATCACTTTAGAATATTTTGAAAAAAGAAAAGTTCATACATTTTTAGATTACATAACCGCTGGTACTCAGATCAACTGCACTTTTGCTATTGATTTCACATGTTAGCACATTTTCATGTAAAATTTGAAATTTTTCCATTTGTATTTTTTTTTTTATTTCAATAAAATAATTTTTTCGTAGCTTCAAATGGAGATCCACACATGGCAAGTTCACTACATTACATCAACAACAGTAACCCGAATCAGTACGAGCAAGCGCTTAAGGCAGTCGGCGAAATAATACAAGATTACGATAGCGATAAAATGTACCCAGTTTTAGGATTCGGAGCCAGATTACCACCTGATGGCGTAATATCTCACGAATTTTTTGTTAATTTACACCCTACTAATCCGTACTGCTCTGGTATCGAAGGTATGTATTTATTAGTGAAATTAATCAATCTGGGTAGCATTAGAATAATGCGAGATTATCTTACAGGAGTGTTGGAAGCGTACAAAACGTGTATACGATCAGTTCAGCTTTACGGACCTACTAATTTCAGTCCTGTTATTAATCACGTGGCTAGATTTGCGCAGACTTATCAAGATGGCTCTCAATATTTCATTCTTTTGATTATCACCGATGGCGTTATAACCGATATGTATCAGACTAAAAAAGTAATTTGGAATTAAGAAAAAAATTCGCTATCTTGGTGATATGAAATAACAATTTTGGCAACACTGAGGTTAATAAGTTGCGGGTACTGATGTAATATTTAATTTATTTCTTCTTTTGCTGAATTGTCGACTGTGAATTGAAAAGGCAATTATTGAATGGAAGGTAAGATTTTATACTTGCCGAATAAATAATAGTTGAAGAAATATCATCTACGCTTCCCTAGAAAAATCATTTATCTTACATTCATCATAGACTTGATAGCAAATTAGAATAGTGTCCATTAGCCAAACATGAAATCTTCATTTTCATTTATCGTGATTAAAACTACAGCTGTTACAGCTTACCTGATTTGGGAAGAAGGGGTCAGGGAGGCTAATCTTCATATTTTCGAGTTTCAGACCATTTGTAATCACGTAGCAAATGTCCAACTTTTTGGTATGTATATTTCCCCTCCCCTCTCATATTACATCGGCGGTCACGTCATCATACGAATACAAAAAAGTACCATTTATGTATTTTCGATTCTACTTAAAGTGGTGGATCACTTAAAATTTAAGAAGGGGTGGAGAGGGGCAAATAGGCTAAAAATTTTGTGTTTTGATCTCACATAAAAGACTAAGTCAAGGACACCAACGTATTCAAGTTTCAACCTCTTAACTTCATGTGAGTGGAGTGAAAATCGGCTTTTGAGGAAGTTTGGAGTCGTGAAATCTCTTGAATCTTTCACATCTGTTCACAAAATCCAACTAGAAATATCAAACTTTGTGTGTAGGTTTAATTTTGTACCAGAATACAACTCCTTAAATTTGAGTCAAAATGGATCCAAAATGGTGGATCATCAATATTTGAGTAGAGCTTGAGGACCCCTATATAACTCATAATGCGATGAATATGGACTCGTATGATTATTATGGATAAACTGTATACTATACTCTAAATTCACCTTCACATATGATGCTTGAGGGGAGGAGGAAAGGTTATCCATCTCAGAATGTGGTGGGATCCATGAGAAGCGGAAATTTCTTTATTTTGGCGCCATATGATGAAATGAGTCCAAGGGACTGACCTTTACTATTTTAGCTTCTTAGGTGAATTTGGAGGGGAGTTAGAGCAAGAGGTTTTGAGAGGGGAAATACTGTAGGAAATTTCATGAATCTACCATACCTCCTCACAAAATTGACCTAGAGAGGTCAAACTTTGTTTGTAGGCTTAGTCGATGCTCAGAATATGAACTCTTGAATTTGAATCAAAATGTATCCAAAATGGCGGATTGTCAAAATATGAGGAGAGCTTGAGGAGCTTCAAATAAAGAAAAATGTGAATAATATGTACTCATGTGATTAATGGCATACGAATTGTGATTTTGGAAGGGATAGGATAGAGTTTTTCAAACTTGGCATTGGGTGTGGCCTGTACACATGAATGATTAGCAACATTATTTGCTAACTAGAACAAGCTCTAATTAAAAACTCAGCTCCAGTAATGCGGGCTGGTTACATTTTTTAATACCACGTTCGTAGATTTTGAAGTAATGTGAATTAGTCTTGGAATGACAGGAAACTTATTCTAACAGTGTTGCCAATTAGAATATCATTAGATTTGCATTTGCTTTTATAAAACCATATATATATTAATACCAAGCAATTAGTTCATCTATTTTAAATTTTTAGGCCATCGTTGAAGCCTCTCATCTACCCATGTCCATCATCATAGTCGGAGTTGGATATGCGGATTTCGAAGCGATGGATGAATTAGACGGTGATACAATTCCTGTATCATATAATGGAGTTCACGTAGCCCGCGATATTGTTCAGTTTGTACCGTTTCGAAATTTCCAACATATTGAAAATCCTACCGCAGCTAGAGCAGCTTTGGCTAAAGAAGTATTAGCGGAAATACCCGATCAGATAGTGGAATACATGAAAAATCGTAGAATAGAACCGGGTTCTTTTAAAAAACAATCTGGAATTTAATATAAGTGATTTTAACAAAAAACTTATTTTCTTGATCAAAAATTATTAGCCAATCTTATTTAGAAATTTTTGAAAACATTTGTTTTAAACATCACAATTTATTTTTCAAACTCTTTTTTACTGTTTCTTTTTTAATTTTTTATTTCATGTTGTATTTTTTTTATGTTTTAAAATCTACGAGTTTAATATTTATTATTCTTTTTATTTGTATGCTATCGCTCGATCCAATTTACGTATTCATATTTTTAAATTTTCAATCATTCTTTTAATAAGGATTAATGAGTGTGTTGTAAGTGAAAAGTTTGTAATATAACGTAAGATCATGTTCGTTAATCTTTGTTCATTATTTTAATTACCTATTTATTAATGAGAAGTTTATTTTTTATAAAGAAAAAAAAACATCTTATTTTATTTAAAATAAGTGAAGTTTTAATTTCAACGCTGTTTTACATTATAGCTCAATAATAATTACTTACTACGTACTTAATACTATGGTATTTATTTATTTTCTTCTTATTGGCCTATTCGCTATTTTTTTTGTTACCAATATTTCTCTTCGGATAAAATATATTTTACTTTAATTAAATTGCGTTTTATATCCATCTTATGTATTTTTGACTTTTCTTTCTCTATAACCAAAAATACCAGTCCCGACTCGGACATTAGCACTGCCTAGCTCAATCTGAAAATTTCAACAAAAAATAATTAGAATTGAAAATCCGCACGAAGTGATCATGTAAACTGTCAAGACATACCGCGTGTGCGTAATCACTGGACATTCCCATGGATAATTCTACATCATTCGGTTGCAAATCCAATTTCTTGCACAATTCTTCTTTGCAAGCCACCAACGATAAAAAATCCGGATTCGGACCTTGCGTGATATCATATCCGTATTTACCAATGGTCATTAAACCGTGGAATTTTAAATTTGGGCATTTTTCTAAAATAAAACTAACTAAATCCGAAGCTTCTTCGGGAGCGATTCCGTGCTTTTCTGTGGGATGAAAGTTTTACTTTGATGTGTTTTACGAATGAATTTTACTGGAAATTTATTACCTTCTTCACCGCTGGTTTTCACTTGTACGTAAACATTCAGCTTTTTATCGGGATGATGTTTAGGCCAAATTTCATTCAATGAATTTGCTAGTTTGGAAGAATGAATAGTTTCTATCATGTATAGATTGGGTATGGCAACGATCTTGGAGACTTTGTTTTTCTGTAGATGGCCGATGAAATGCCACTGTATTTCTGGACAGTTTTCTATAATCTGAGAATCACTTTATTGATGTTATGATAAATATAAGTTCAATTATGTTATACAATGTTCCTACAGCTTCATCGGTGGCTTTAGTAATGAGTTCTTGAACGTAATTTTCACCGAAATGCCTCTGCCCCTCACGATATGCTTCAATAATTAAGTCGATTGGTTTGGTTTTGCTAACTGCTACTAATCTAGGAGTTATGTTTTGTAAATGCTGAAGAACGATGGAATGAATTAGTTGAGAGTATTTAATATATTATGGTTAAAAAATGAGTACTCTTACGTCAGGTCTGTTAGCCATAGCTTTCTGTATATTTTCGTGAACTTCTTTCAGAGCATTTTTGATGAAATTTTCGTCACCCATGATTCCTGTGGAATGTAATTTCGAGGGTAGACGCGAATTAAATATTATTGTTTTAAGCATCGCATTTTTGAATGGAAAATTAGCGTTTTTTTGGAGTAGTTAAATCTGTTATCAAATTCGCGCTTATCAGCTGATAGATAAGGATTTGATAACACGATGCATGCACGTTGGACGCGCACGTTTCGACTTTTCTTGATTTTTTCAAAATGAAAGTAAAAGCTTAGATCACCGAATCGGTAAATTTTTAAACTCTAGTGATATAATTAGAATTTTATCCAACTTGTTGAATTTTTCTTACCCGTTGAATAGCTGGTTATAATGACTAAAAATGAATATAAATGCTGTCGAAAAAGCATTACCATTTTGCGCGGTTATTCAAATCGATCATCCATAACAAAGTTTTTTCTTTCTGTATTCTGATCTCATTCATCAAGCTATCACATTGGAATGCTAACTGATTAGCAGGAATGACCAAGTTAGATTTTAATTTTTGACATTACGCTTGTATGTTGGTGAAATGAACCTTTTAAATTTATACTCTATGAAAAATAAGGTACCTATCATCGCTACAAAAATATTTCCGGTAGGTAGTTAGACTCATTCTAATTTATCTATATTGTGTTTTTCTTCAGTACATTCAAGACACAAGTATGGTAGTCTGTATTGGAAATTCCAATTCCAAAAGTCGACGGCATGTTTTTGGGATATTACGATACAATCAGCCATTCGAAAAATTTGAGTTGTTTTACATAAATGTACTTGTTTAAAGGATTTCATGATGAAGAAATGAGGAATGATATTTTGAACTATTTCGTGAATTTCACTTGGATATAAAATTTATAGCACAATTTTTTCGCATTTAGAAATAGTGAAAATTATAAAGGGGAGTTAAGTTGAATAGGATGGGATGGGATGCTGTGAGGTGGAATAAGGATTGAATAATGGGTGGTGTGATGTGACCTGATACGACGTTGTAACGTATAATATATTCCTCATATGCCCTCGTGTCAGATTTTACTTCTGGTTTTTGTTTTAAAAGCTAAGTATAAAATCTTTCAAAAATTAAATAAAGCCCAATATATTGAGTAATTTTAATTTAGTTTTGGGTATCATTATATAATTAATAATTTAATTCACATTTTTATTTCATATTAAATTAAGATATATTTGAAATTTAATGAATTATTATTCTGTGATTTAAAATTTTATTTGGCCATTTAAAATTTTATTTACTTATTTTAAATGTTATTAAAATGTTAAATTATAAACGAATCGTTAAATTTTATATTTTTTTACTGCAAATTTATTAGTAGTTTTACGGTTAATATTAGGTATTCATGTAACTAATCCAAAACTAAATGTGAAAACTGAAAAAAATTAATTGATAACTTTAAGAAACTAAATTTTTAGAAATTTCGATTTCGACAACTTCAAAAGAAATCAAAGTGATATGGAGTCTCGGATTATTTTTTAGTGAAGATTGAGAAGATTCCTTCGTTGTCTTCCAAACGGCCTTGAAAAAGATAAGCTGTGATGATTCCACAAAACACGAAAGAGGGACAAGACCATTATGCATTCCAAATCAGCGACCTTAAATTAGTGGAAAATGAAGTTCATCTCAATTATTTTGAAATTTTCAGAATTTATAGTGCAAGGGCCTCAATTTCAAATCTCACGGAACAATTTTAATATCAGGTAACATTATGTATGAAAATATTTTTGGGACAGAATTACCATTTTGCATGTAAGAAGGAGAGGAAGGGAAGCCGAAAAAATAACAAATTTGATATCAGTAACTCAGAAGCAAAAAATGCCACATTGATCACTCAAAGATACATAATTAGAATCGTAATATTAATATTGCAAATTCTGAAAATTTGTTAGTGAATTTGCACACCAGCCCATCTCAAGGCGAAAATTACTAAATTGAGAAAAATCGAAAAAAGTTAATTTATTTATAATCTTATCAAGCCCATTCGATGTGGTTGCCGTTGATTGTCACGAAATCGATGTTGTTGATTTCTGACACTATCATTATATTGTACCCCTTGTATCTTTCATCCTACCTCCTCTCCTTAATTATCTTTATAAAAAAATAATACATTTGTTTCGGCGTATACGCATCTTTATGAAATACATTTATTTGATTCGAAAACAATTGGACTTGAGATTTTTGGGAAAGAAGCAACAAAGCTCAAGAAGCACACCTCCATCATTCTTGAGTTGGGGCTAGTTTAATAATATTTATGATGTTTTGCTGGTGGCGTGGTAGCTAAGGTGAAGTCTAAAATTGAACTGGGGAGCTATACGATTATGCATAGACAAGAAAACTGCAAAATAGAAAATTCCTTTTTTACGTATCATGATGAGGGAATCCCCGCTTGCACATGAGGGAAGAACTAATGCTAGCAGCTCACTCTAGAAGGTACAAATATAAGATTCCACACTTCCCCCACCCGTCCCTGTTAACGGGGATTCCCTCAGCATAATACCATGCATGTTCTAAAAATTTATTTTTAACTTGAATGGTATCTTGATGAGGGATTCCACGCCGAAAAAAAAAAGTTGGTTACATGTATGTTAGGATGCACAACCAAAAACTACGAAAGGAAAAAACATTGAATAAACATTTTTGAAAATTTTAATAATTTGGTTACTCATTTATTTAAGAAAAAAAAAAGAAATTTCGATTAATTTAACGTTTCGATTCGCATACGACATCAACTATATGATGGCATCGCTGTATTTTCAACTAAATGGTTGGCGGGGTTCCCTCACCATGATACAATTTATGGAAATTTGTGAAATGATACCACGCAAAGGTTGATGAAAATTATGCTACTCATCCTAACCTGCATATTAAACATAATTCGATATTTCTATTCATTTTTAATTTCATGATTTTCAAATTTATTAACTTGATGATGAAATCGTTAATTTACCAATTTTTTAAAAACTATCTCAGGGAGTAAGCTACCTTGAGCCTCCACCTAGATGTCCTTTCAGATGGCAGTATGGACTCTTTTAAAGTCGGGAACCACCATGGCTCCTTTTTTCAAAAATCGAATAAATATTTGGATTACGAGATCGTGAAATAAGAGCTGAAAATATTTTTTAATACAAAATTATTCTCGAATTCCACTTGGCATATTTGTTTTGTTTATATTAATGTGAAATTTATCTCAACTTTAATTCTTACTTTCGTTTATTTCCGTCCAGAGTATTTTTGGAATCTACATAACGCGTTACAAATGCATAATTCAAGACATCGCCGCATTTTATGCATGTAGAATTGTAGAAACGATCAATTAACATGTCTAAGCTTGTGCCTCCGTTGATGAATTATAATAGTTCCGCAAAACGTTGGTGGTGGAGTGAACGCACGTTGACAGCTATCGTAGGGTTTTAGCGGTTAGTCGGTTTGTTTTTATTCCACGATTTGTATACTTACGTTCACCTGTGCAGTGAGCAGGTCGTGTTTAAAGGGGTATTTTTATTGCATGTCGCAGTAATAGATCCGGTTGAATTTTTTCTTGTGAATTGCAGAAATTTTTTCTCGTAAATTTATTGATTTTTTATTAATGATAACTTGGAAGATTTTTTGGACGTTTTTTTCACGTTTATAGAATCTCGTAATTGCAGTATTTTTTCATCGAAAGGTAATTAGCAATTTATTCTCATCATTTTTATTTATAAGATACGAATATATATTTATCGATATTTTATCATCATTGTGGTCATTACTGTGTTCCATCATATTATAAAGCGTTAAAATTTCCTTCAACGTGAACTCATTACGTTTATTCAGTATTCAAATGAATTTTCATCTTAGAATTTATACACTTGGACCTCGATAAATTGTAAATGAGAAATTCATTATTTCATTGTTACCATTAAAATTCATATTTTATGCACGTCGAGTTTTCCTCTACTTGATCGAAACAACACAACGACTGTAATTATATGAAAAATGCAAAAAATTAGTTGGCGCGTGAAATAATCGCGTCCGCTTTCAGGCGTTGCATTATTTTCTGAAAACTTCATTAGAATCGTAATCATTCGCACCGGTGGTTTCATTATATTCTGTAAACTCGCCTTTGGCCTATTTGAGAAAAATTCAAATATTCGAATATTCTACAACCTATATTTAAGATTTCAAATAAATTTATGTACACTTCAGAACCGTCGGATTTCGGTCACTATTGCGTTTTCTCCTCGAAATATGAAGTTTCATGTTTACCCTGCCGCTTACGCAGTCGAAATAGTTGTGCGATATGTTTACTAAACAGATTCCAAAGCAGAAACTCGTAATAACATTTCCTGTTGTGTGCGAGGCAAGCAGTCATCTCGTGAACAAACTCTCAAGTCTTAATATTAATAATTTTCCTACAACGATAACTTGAAGGTACCTATTAATTTCATATTTGGAATTTTCTTGAGTCGTTCAACTGTATATTTACGAATTGGAAGGTTATTATAAGTGGTGCTTTGTCTAGGTAAATTATTGTCTGTTGATTTATTACCTATGTAGCTCTAATCTCTACATCAGTGATGTATCCTCGTCCAAAGATATTGAAGAAATGCGCATTAGCTAGAATAATTGACGTCATACGTAAGAACAATATGTAGTTTTGTACTTCATAAAATGCTTATCTCAAAGTTTTTTAAAGTATGACAATTCTAGGAAGTTCAAGGTATTGGTAGAGATAGGTGGTGTGTACACGTAGTTAAAAGTTTATGGATATCTAATGTCTATATTCGCTTACGAAGAAATACATTTTTAAGTAGGTATCACACCAAAAGCTGACAATATTTACTCTAGTTGTTAGGTTTTGCAATAAAGTAATGAAGTACCTATCTATACTTGTAATCTTACTATCATATCTTAGAGTCGAATTAATTAAATTAATTTTTCGTTGAATTAAATCCATGAAGGATTTCCTACTGGTATTTAGAGATGAGCGATAAATAACAGTATCCGCTTACCCACCATTTCACTATCAGATCATGAATTTGATAGGTATCAATTATATATGTATTTCAGAAAATTTAC
Source organism: Phenacoccus solenopsis (assembly GCA_009761765.1). Classification (NCBI taxonomy): domain Eukaryota; kingdom Metazoa; phylum Arthropoda; class Insecta; order Hemiptera; family Pseudococcidae; genus Phenacoccus; species Phenacoccus solenopsis. Next base: position 17,950,600 of record CM019755.1, on the reverse strand, counting down.
CCAATAAAAAAATTATTACTATGTCAATAAAAATAAATCGCAAACGAAATATGCGGTCGTAAGTTAAACAATACGAAACTGTATCCGGTCTCTAGTGTACCTTATTATACTTACGTTGACATATTAATTAGTCGCAGACTCTCAGCTTACAATGCTTGGAAGAGATATTTACCTGTAAGGGATTCCCAAATCGAAACCAAAACATATTATTCTTTACGTATGAAAGATACCTTCTCTCTGTATGGAATGTCAATAGGATGACAGTAAGCTACAAATGACCAATGATAGGATTGTTTTTTGGATCCTTTATTAAAATATCTCTTAGTTAATATTGATAATGGAAATTTTTTAAGTGTTGGAACATTTTTATACTTTTTGAGTAATTTTTTACTAGTTCTTATTATTTTTTTTTTTTGGTGGCGTTTTTAACTGCCTCGGTTATCACGCCACCTCTAGGATGGTTAAATTTTAAATAGAAGGCCGCAACGTTGTATTATAGGTTTTCGAGTTTTTAATTTTTTCCCTCATTTTTGAACATTTTTTGTATATTTAAGTATTTTACATTTTAAAAACGAATATAATTTTGAACATTTTTCATTTGTGTGTTTTATTAGTTTTTGAATTTAAGTTGAGTTTTGAACAAGATTATCATACTTTCAAAAATCTTTTATTCCACTATTTTTTCATTTTTGGATATATTCTATAAATTTTTCATAAATCATTTTTTAATTTAATTATTAGTATTGAAAATTTTTAAATTTTCATTTGTGTATGTATTATTCATTTTGGATTTTTTTGTTTTAAGATTTTTTTGTATTTTTACTCATTTTTAAACAATTTTCACTGGATTTTTTTTTTCATTTTGAAGATTGCTTCACTGTTTAAAATTTCTCATTTTAAACATTTTTTAGCATATTTTTACGTGTTTATTTCCTTCATTAATGTTCATTTATGGCAACTTCATCTCTGTCGGATTTTTAATTTATGAACTTCATTTTATTAATGTTTGATTGCCTACATTTGTTTGTTGAACAATTTTTTGTATTTTTTTCTTCTTACAAAAAATATTTTTTAAATGGTTTTGAATTTTTGAACATATTTTTACTGTAAGAATCAATATAATTATGTTTCTTTTTTCCTCATTTAAAAAAATATATGTATTTTTCTGGGGGGGGGGGGCATTTTTAAAACATTTTTAATTTTTGCTAGTTTTTATGTTTCTACCTTCTTTTTTTATTCAACTTTTTGTATATTTTTTCAACGTTTTTAAACATTTTTTTTCGTATCTTTAAACAATTATATTTTAAATATTATTTCAATCGTTTAAATTCCTTCCAGTTTTTTATATTTTTTCTAATTTTTTCATGCTTGATATTGATTTTTGAACCTTTTTTGAAATTTATTTTCTTTGATTTTTGAACAGTTTTATTTTCTCTTTTTTAAACAATTATTTAGTTGATATTTTTTCATTAGCGAAAATTCCTTCCAATTTTTTATATTTCCTACGTTCCTGATTTTTTTTGTATGAATTTTTTTGCCAGTTTTTTGATTTTTTTTTCATTATCAATTATATTTGATTTTTGAATAATTTTTCATTTCTTCTCTTTTTTAAACAATTATTTTGTTAATATTTTTCTTTCGGGAAATTTCCTTTCAGTTTTTTTTTTTTTATATAAATTGACGCCATGTACAACGCTGGGCTATCTCCTATGTTCCTGATTTTTTTTTACCAGTTTTTTGATTTTTTTTTTCATTATAAAATTTATTTGATTTTTGAATAATTTTCATTTTCTCTTTTTTAAACAGTTATTTAGTAAAAATTATTTCATTTGTGAAAATTCCTTACATTTTTTTATGCTTCTTATTTCCTTGATTAACTTTTTTTTTAATGATATACTTATTTTGTTTCTGTTAGTTTTTGATTTTTGAACTTTTTTATTTTTCAATTTTATTTCATTTTTCAACAATTATTTAGAAAGCATTTTTTATTCTTGAATATTTTCTTCGTGTTTAATATGAATGATTAATAATTATTTATTTTATTTAATTTTAATTTTTTCATACTTATTTCTATAAAACTGGTATAATTAAGACAACTTTTCTTGAATACTTTTTAAGTTTTGAATGCTTTTCCATCTTAGGATTAAATTATTTTTAAACATTTAGTTTTAATTTCATTTGATTTTTGAATTTTTGAATTTTTTCTCATCTCAAAAAACAATTTTATATATTTTTTTTTAATTTTTGAATATTCATTCTATTTTTGAATGTAATTTTCATTTTTAGGATGAATTTTTTCTTACATTTACTATTTTTATATGTTAATTTTTTCTTGTTTTTGGTCATTTTTAAATTTGTAACTATTTTTAATTAGTGAAAATTCAAGAATGCGGGCCCTTTTCAAACACTCAGGTTTGGACAAGTTGCTTCCTTTGCCCTTCTTCTCTCGGCATACTGTAGTTGAAATTTGACTGCTGCATAATGTGCTATATTATCTCCAAATTTTGAAGTTACCACATGTGACATCATTTTTTTCCATGCTTAACAACATTGTATATTTTTTTCGATTTTAATTAGAATGAAAAGCGCCCAGCAAGCAAGTCCTTGAGTCTTTGTTAACCTGTTTAGCAAACACCTATATAAAGTTTTTGCTGAAATATTCTTTTCATACGATACATTTGCTCAGTTATATTTCATCTTCATCTCATATTATTTGATGGTGTGAGGTTTTTTTGTCTTTTTTTTATGCATAAATCGTAAACCCCAAAAAAAACATGTTCAATTTGCGTGGTCTTTTTTAGCAATTTGTTCGTAAAATTACTAGCTGTAGTGTTGAATAAAAGGTCATCTATTCGATGCATAAAGCTAAATTTCATTATCTTCATCAGAAGTGCGTCATCAAAAATTATATTCGTAACCAATAGCATTATTGTGTTCGGATTCGACTGTTCATTTAATCCTATTAATAGGTTATCTTTAATGTTATAGATGTTGCCAAATTTCAGCGATTTATTTTTATTTTTGTTAAAATTTTTTCAAAATCGAATTTCGGTATGTAGTACTTATATGGGCAAAATGTAAAAATGTTTTACTTAACGTGTATGCATAATTATGGTTGTTTTTATAATCTGACGATTAATTTATCATTATTCATTTTAACGATAGTAGCTTGAGACTCTTAAACGCAATTTATTTTTCGTATATAAGTATACAAAAACTATGGGAAAACTTGCTTTATTCTTTTTTTTGGCAACTCCGAATAATAGTTGAAAATGAATATGATAAATAACAATTTTATTTTACATTTTATAACTTCGTATTATGGTGGATGAGTGCACAGAAGCTGCGAACTATTTGGCAACGATTATTCCTCGCATAAAATATTTTCTTGTTTTTCTTAGCGCCGGAGTTTTAGGTTTTTAAGATTCAAGCATTTTATTTTAATTTGTTTGCAATTATTTCACTATGAAAAATTCAACTCTGTGCTATGTGTCGCTGAGAAATTATAAAATTCAAGTGATTAACTTCTGATAAAAATTACACCATACATTAGTAATAGGTAATTATTAGGCTCGATTACGTGTATACGCTATATTATTTTTATTAAGAGTTTCTCATAAGTCACATACGCTTCTTTACGATCGTGTTGTTCTATTTTCACATATAATAACATTGAGAATATAATAATTCGCATGTGTTCTAAAAAAACGACGAAATTTAATTGCAGGTCGCTATAGAGTGGGATCATTATTATTAGAATGCACGCAAAAATAGAACCTATGATACGCAATTTCTTTATTACCATCTTATTGTAGTTGTAAAAAAGAAACAGCGTTTTGCCTATTTGGCAAGAAAGGAATAAATAATACTTATCTATTAGGATGATAATATTTGTTTCGGAAATATGAGGAATATATTGTAGAAAAAAATTACCTAATGGAATAATTTTTGATATATGAGCATATACCTAGTGGTTATGGTTGTCTTGTGAACTTATACCATGCCCATATTTTGAATAAAACTTGGAATTGAAAAGAATAATTGTGTTTTTTCTTAAATATTATTTTGAATATCTATCAAATTGAGTAAAAGTTTAGTTATTAATTTTTTTTATTCTTATTCATCTAAAATTTAAAAAAAATTAATTGATGTTATGAATCCAATTTTTCAGTACTATAATAATTTTAAAAAAAATGTAAGTAACCATGCCACACATTAGGGGAGCTGAGTTTTTAATGGGTGTATCATAAGACTTGCTAACGACGTTGTTAACCTCTTTACGCCTACACCCAGAATCATGGTTGGGAAGCTTTGCTTATTCATTTCAGAATCAGCTGAGATATTGAAATTTAGATTAGCTGTATTTTTTATCTCAAGTAATCATATGAGTCTACAGTCTACACTAATTAAATTTGAGCTATTTGAGGCTCCTCAAGCATTTCATAGCCTTGATTCGTTCACCATTTTGAATTTATCTCGATTTGACTTGAGTAAGTTTAGGTAATTTACCACTTTCCGACTTTCTGATTGCTTGTTGCACGCGTGACGTACGGCCAATCAGAAAGCGGATCACTTACTATAATTAATCTATTGGCCAATCGATTGGAAGTAGTTTGAAACATTGTTGATGTTAGATAGAATAGTAGTGTGGCATGGGTCATTTTTCCTCCCCTTCCCCTCTGCAAAAAAAGGTGTAATTTGAAAGATGAAACTTATTTTTTCGCTTCCAACCCAATTCTATAAAATTTCATCAGAAGTTTTGAAATAATTAATCTTTCATCCATGTTATTCTTTTCAAAATATTATTATTTATTTTTTTATTCTGATTTTTTTTGTGGATGTAACAAGAATTGAAACTTTATTATTTGATGTAAGACAATAATATTTCAATCAGTATCTTTTCAACCCCCCCCCCACCCAGAAAATCATATGAAAACACGTTGTCTCTAAACGCAGAATATTAGTGATTTAGTTTTTTTCTGCTTTTTCCTCCATCTACCACAGAAAAACTTCCATACCGTTGTAAAACGTCAAGATAAAAAATAATTGTGATGTGATGATTGGTGTTGCACTTGGTAACTTACCAGGTAAAATTACGCGGTAAGTTATGTAAGTTGCGTCACGTAACGAACCTAAATTACATTGATAACTTACCGAAAAAAGTAAACGAAGTGGTAAATTACCATAATAAGTTTCTCAATAATTTTTTATTTTTGTTGTTGATTTTTTTAGATTTTTTTTTCATCCTTTTTCCCATATCCTATTCATACTTGATAGTTGTGTAGGCAAAATCATTCGAACTGATAGAGTCAACGTTATCTCTAAAGTATAATTATGTAAAAATAACTAAGTTTCCATCATTTTTTCATTATCTCTCAAGCCTTCCCCCGCCCCGAATTTTTCTTCTGTCTTCTATGAAAAATTTTTTACATACGATTATGGTTCCTAATCGTAGTTCCGTAGATCATCAATCATAGATCAAAAATGAAACTCCAAATTTCAACACCGTAATAATGGTACGTAATGTAAGTATGAGTTGACTGTGTTTTGAAAATGGTAATTTACTACACATCAATTAAAGTAATTTATGGTAAATTACCCGCTTTTTTGGACTTCGAAAATCTCGATAATTTTTTAAAAATGGTAATTAATTTACCGTAATTCATTTAAATTACGTAATTTCTCCAGTTACTAATAATGATCCTTCATTCTCGTCCGCTCATTCCGAAATCATGTGGGTTAAAACAGCTTTTGTTTTCATTGAAAACTCACTTTAAAGAAAAATTTATAGGTAAAAAATGAAATATTGATAAATGGAAATGTCGAAGTAATTCTAGTTTAACCTATGGTTAATATGTATTTATTTGTAAACTATCAGTTCCCATTATTGGTGGTCGTGTCGTATTTCGTTCTAATTGTGAAACTCTTGAAGGTCGTCTTGCAAAAAGTATTCTCATAAATAGCCAGTTTTCGTAATACAAACACGACACTCTGCGGTTTAAAGAATTCTATAAAAAACTTACTTTCAACTTTCATTAGTCAATATTGTACTCTATTAATCTCCTTCTATGCGAAACTCAGTGGAAGGAAGAAAACAATTCATCAACCTATCACCAATAATAAGCACTAATTAATTGAAATTTCGAAACATTTATTCAGCCATTAATTGACAACCGCAAAGATTTCGCCAACATCGATTTTCCGCTGATCTTTATCATCAACCTCCCATGACCAGGGCCGCAGAGAGGAAAAGTGGGCCCAGGGCAAACACAAGAAGATAGGGCCTCTATGTTATTAAGGGGTACTGGTCCCCGGGTAATTTTTTATGATTTTTAAAAAGCAATTTATCGGAGTTTTTGAATACTTTCAACTTTCATAAACAATAATGAACACTCCATTTTTCTGAGGAAAGCATTTATCTTATGTGAATGTTTTTAAGATATAATACAGCCATCGAGTTTTGAAAAATTGCAGCTTCACTTCGCATCTAAAACATAAATAATAACAAAATCAATTCGGGCCCCATGTAAAATTCCGGGCCCGGGACAAAATGTCCCCTTTGTCCCCCCCTCTCTTTGGCCCTGCCCATGACATATTGTGTTCAAGTTCATAACATCTATATCCGTTTAAGTTCAATAACATATTTTCTGCATTTCATCGAAGTTCATTTGACCGAGTTCAAAAGTATATTGTATTAAAACAGGAAGTTATCGCAGAATATCATTAATTAAAGTTTGTCTTTTCGAACTTGTATTGTTCGAGTTATATTCAAGCACGTGATGTAAAAGATAATTCGAAGCGATAAGGAATTGAGATTTGATTATCTTCAGATAATGCTGTAGTCTGTTCGAAGTCATCGTTTACTTTCAATGTTCTGGAATTGAAAAAGTCATAGCGTAGACATATTTTTATGTTTTGTCTCTATAGCGGTAATTTGTGTGTAGTCATTCGTGAAGTGATCGGACGAAATAATGCAATAATGTTTATGTAAAACGTAGTTTTACTCAGATCTTTCGTAATCGAACTCTTTCCTATGGTAGATAATAATACTCATTTTATTGCTGTAAATAGTGTTTATGACATGAAAAAAATCTTTATACTATTATCATTCTTTAATTTTTGTTGTTAATGGGAATTTCATCGCCTTCTTTAACATTTTGTGATGTTGTTTCGTGTAGAAGAGCCTTTTTAATGTCGATTACACGTTACATACCTGTTAAAATGATATAAGAAATTATTATAGAAATGTGAAATGTGTAAGATAATGAAAATTGTTGATAAATTTATGAATATTCGAAGAAAATATTACAGCATAATTTTTATTTTAGTTTACGTCACCAACAAATAACCAAGAAAAGGTTAACGATTTTACTGATAGGTCTTCTCACCTATTCACTTACCCTACTCGCAACTATCAACTTAATTTAAATTATTCTTGAAATATTTATTTCTCTTTTACTTAATTAACCAATAAGCAACAATAAATCGAACATAAAAATGATAATTCGATAAATTTTGATATTCTTACACGAGAATATGTAATATTAAGGTGTTTAGCAAAGAATGAAAACGTCGGAGGTCATATCCCTGAATACAAATCTAAATCATTACCTTAGTTAATTATGGTTTTGCTGACAACTGATAAGCATTATTATCTGTTTAAACGATGTTTAGTTGTGCTCGTAAAAATTTCGAAGATAAACTTTATGGGCACGAAAATTTCACAACCAATCCAATGCTAAAGAGATACAGAATTAACGATTGAAAATATGAGGGCTGGTTTCATGCTTCTCAATATCAGCTGCGCAATTATTTAAGCTTCATTTTCTAATCGCTGAAAATTTGGCTTTATTCAACAAATTGAAGACTCTGGCTTTTCGGTATGTCGTGTGAAAAACATGCGTGCGATTCTTATTTTTTTACAGTGTTCTGGGTTCACCTGCCCTTAGACTTGTTGTTCACATGTGTCATTAGATAGGTATGATAATATGATCGGATTCGATGTACGAATAAACTTGGTATTCGAAGAATCAATAGATTTAGTTGGAGCTGAATGATCGTCATTACATTTTAATACAATGAACCGTTGCTCGGTGTTGGGTTGTCACCGCAGCAAATCGATTTAATGGTGATATAATTGTTGCGTTTAATTATCAGTGGGATGTTAAACTTTCTTCTATTCATGTGTATTTCTTTTTCGGCTTTCTTGCTCTGCGGGTAATGTTCGTTATTGTATGAGAACTATTAATAGCATGATGATTTGATTCAGTTAATACATATGCATACCTATACTTATGTTTCAGTCGTAGCTTATATGAATGAATGAGTATGCATGAATTTATATCTGTGCATAGGTACTTCGTGGCATTACCAGAAATGTTTCTTAGAGAGGGTTTTATGAAAAGAAAGTTTTTTAAATTAATTTAAGTGGTAATCTCTTCAAAAGTTTTTGAAGTGAATAAGTTTAATTCTGATCTATTGAATTTACTATTCTCAATCTAATGGAATCACAACCAAATAAAATTTCAGTAATTTCAAATTATATTTAATTTCTATATAGTAGTTAGGTCTAATTTTTACGAGGCGTTAACTGTTTAGGAATTGGTTTCTATTTGACGTAATTTTGGATTTATTGTCATGTCAAGTGTTATTGATCCAAATTGATAAAAATGTTGATATAGTAGATTCTTCATAATCGTATCTTCATGAACATCATCTAAGTAGTATTATATGTACATAAGTATACAATTTATGGTTTTGTGAAATCGTCAATATAGTCGCTTGCCCTTGAAAATTTATTTGAAGATTTTTTTTAAATCATCGATCAAGCAACTTCTCCAAGTGTTCAATATATATTTTGGTTCATTAAAAAAAAATTGCTAAGCTACCATCATTTTTGAAGGGGTAGGGGGTGGGGGGAGGTGTTAAGAGATAACAAATCGATGATGTCTAATTGATAGACGTTATGATTTTTTGAGGGGCCAAGGGGGAGGAAATCATATACAAAATAATGTAACCCCAAAAGAACTTACACAAATTTCAGCCTCCAAACTGAAGCGTAACTTACTCATCAAAATTCTGACAAATTTTTCAAAAATTGAAAATTCCAACAAAATGTATTTTTAGACATTTAAAAATTTTTTTGCTGTTCAAAATTTTTATTTTATTGTTTAACAACAAAAAAAGTTTTGTTGCCATTTTTTCTCAAAATTTAAGCGTATAAACAAGATTTTTACAATATTGTCTGTGAAGTTATACTGAACATTTATACCACAAAACTGTATGATAATTATTTTCTAATTAAAATAAGTCCATGTTCATTGAAACAAATAATAAATAAATATCTACATCAGTAATAATATAAATTGTTAAAAATTTGCTTTATGTTTCTAATGTACATGACAATTTTAAATAATGATCAGGAAGTCTGCAAAATTATTACCTAATAAATTCGAGAGAAAAAATTCTCAACTCGTACCTACTCCACAGTGAGTCTTTTGTTGTACACGCGAGCACACGTCAAATGAGAAATGTCAATGTCGAGGACACCGAGACGAAAACACAAAATATTATGTTTACATTACGCTAACACAGCGTATCCCATATATTCATCGGTCACCTAATGGTAAAATTGTCTTCATACAGAATCTAATTTTCGACAATAAAAGCGTTAATTCAATTATATATTTAACTAGAAACAAAAAAATGATCTAACAAATGATTTATTTGTTTGCGTGTTAGTTGATGCTGAAATTATGAATAATAGCTTCTTTTAAAACAGATGTGTCTAATTTTTGTGGTAAACAATGGCACGAGTGTAATTTAAGTTTTTATTTTTTTCTAGTAAATTTTATAATGTTCATTTTTGTTTCGAAGTTCGGTCATTAATATTTTTACGACTGTGGATCGAAATATTGTAGTTTTAAAAATCTAATTTTGTGATGCGAACCAGAAATTTCTGAATGTTGATTTCAGTAAAAATGTAAAAAATTCGATTCTTTTATTTTTAACAGACAAGAGGCACATTAGTCTAGATTTTGTGAGCAATCACATTCAACTGCAAGTCTTGATGTGGTAGATAATAAGGTTTGCATTTAAGATGAGCTCAAAAAGGTGCATTTTGGAATGACTCTAGTTTCCTTAATTTCAACTTTCATCTTTCAAGTTGAGTTAATCAAAGGACGCCCTTAAATCTTTCGAGGTGAATGTGAAGAACTCAGGTTTTCACAAAAAACTGACCTATTATATCAAAAAAATACAAGTTTCCTATAAATTCACCCTCAAATTTAGGGGCAAGTACTCTTCGAAATTTCTACCTTATGATAATTTGTCACCAAAAAATAATTGAAAAAATTAAATTCTTGATATATTTGTCTAGTCTATCGTGCTAAAAAATATATTAGAATTTGTCATCGTTCACATTCAAGTATGACCTCTAAATAAGGTACCACATTGCCCATCGACATTGAGTATTTACCATTTACTCAGTAAACATCACCCTTGGAGTAAAAATGACCGTATAAAAAATGAATGTTTTTCTAATTCTGAACAAAAAAGTCTCTATCAGATTTTCAGATGAATGATCTCTTAGGTCAAAAAATCGCTCATCAATAATTTTTGAAAAATTTCAAATTTCCAACTTATCGTCACTTGTTACTAAAAAATTATGGAAGAAATTCAGTTTTTGGTAAATTTGTTAAGACTTTCATGCTAAATAACATAGGTATCGGAATTTTCCATCGGTTGCATTCAAGTATGATCCCGAAGAAGGCCTGGCATTTTTCTCAGTGCATACGGTACTTCGAATCAAAATCATCATTTACCAAATCAGTTAATTTGTAATCTTGAATAAAAAACGTCCTATCCAATTTTCAGATTAAAATGCAGTACAAAGTCAAAAAAGTCCCTCAATACCTTCCAACATGAGTATTTAGCATTTTTCTCCATAAACATTTTCCTTGTAGTAAAAATGATACCAAAAAAATATTTTTTTTAATTTTAAATTAAAAAGATTCCATTAGATTTTCAGATAAAATGACTTCAAGATCAAGAAATCCCTCATTAAATTATTTTTAAAAAGTTGTAATAATCTCGTTAAATATGAGAGGCTTACGACAAAAATGATGATATTTAAAATTATTTTATTGTAAATTTGCTACAAAAAAATGATATACATTTTCTTGTTTATGAATTATGATGCCCTCGTAGGGCAAAAAAACCTATTCTATCGCATGATATCAAAACCAGGTTACACCATTTTCCGTTGGTCATCAAAATATAATCCACGTTTTTCATTGCTTAATAAAATCCTATAGCAGAAATCATAACTCAGCTGCTAATGATATCAAAAAGGAAAGACTTCAATATTCGTATTCAATTTTCCACAAAAACCAGTAATGGTTTCAAACACACTCCATGGAGTTGAAGGTAACTTAAAGTGAAAAAGAAAGTGATGGGGTCATAAAATATTACGAATCTTTTATATCTCCCCTCAAGATCCAACTAGAGAAATGAAACATTTTAAATGGTATTAGATGGAGGCCATAAAATGATTTCTCGAATGTGAGCCAAAATGGATCCAAAATGGCGTCATTATTTTATCAAATATGAGGGTGATGGTTCGGCAGAGGGGTAAAGGAATCAAAAAATTTGATAAGATGTCTTATTTTTGATGGCATAAGATGGCGAACACATTCAGATTTTTAAAATAAGCTCAAATAGTGGAACGGAATTACACCAGCATACTGCTAACAACAACAACAACAACAACAACAACGACGACGATGATAATGGTAATGATGATGATTAGGATAATGATGATGACGATGACGATTTCTTCATTTTCATCATCATCATCCTCACTTCTATGATACTAATAACAATAATAACGACTACGACAACGACAACGACAACAACAACAAAAACAACAACAACAACAACGAAAGCACTTGGTCCTGACTATATGGTAATGGCAAATAATTTGAAGTGTAACCTGTTCTTTATACTTTTTTAACTTGGATCAAAACTTAATTCTTATCAACATTTTCAACTTTTAATTTTCAACAAAATTGATTCTACTTAAAACTGATTAATTTTTATACTACCATTTTTCCTGTAAACTTCATATTTACTGAAATAGATTAGACAATGTTGGTAATAATTATTATTTATGTTACCTATCGATATTATATAAGTTTAGTGATAGAGCAGGTGATTTTCTGGCCTTCGAATGCATCATAAACGAAAAATCAATCGAGCCTTTTTTGTAGTAAATTGAAAGTGAAATAATTTTGTACATGAATTAACACTTTTATTGTAATCCTCATATTTATTGAGATAAATACCAATAGCTTAAAAAATGAAAAAAGTTGTCGAAGGTAATCATTTTCCAAAAATAAGTATGAAGGGATTTTTAACTTTGTACTGTATTTTATTCAAATTAAAAAAAGAATAATTTGTGTAATGATTATTTTTTCTCATAAGGTAGTATTTACTGGGAAAAATGCAAAAACCCATTTTTGGGGAGACATTGCGTTGCTTTTCGATGTCATAGATACCCTAATATGACCGATGGAAAAATCTAGTACCTGTACCTATTATTATGGTGGTCTTGACCAATATATCAAAAACTGAATTTTTGAATACTTTATTAACATCTATAAATTTCATGGGGTTGAAATTTCAAAGAGGGCTGATGCTTAAATTTGAGGATGAGATATTTGGGAATTTGGATATTTCTGATTTATAATGTCAGCTTTTGTAGAAGTCCGAGTTTCCCGCATTTATCTCAAGCTAGACAGACTTACGAGCATCCTTTAACTATTTCAACTCGAAAGATTAAGGATTGAGTTTAGAGGAACTTGGGTCATTGAAAAGAACACTTTTGTGAGTTTATGTTAAGCTTGAAATTTTCTATTCACAATTGAATTGAAAAAGTAGTTTCGTTACAACTTTTGATCATAGAATCAAGACCATCATGTATAAATTTGAAAAAATCCAAAAATTTTATGGCAACTAATTTGAGTGAACTTTAAATAAGTATTGTACGAAACATGTTTTCCGGTTGCTTTTTCCGGTCATGCCTATATTTTAATGTATTCGACATACACGCAATTTTTTTTTCAAAGTTGCGTTATCCTTATTCAACAGCATACAACATACCTTTTATCTCCTGTAGAAGTTTTATTTAATATTATATCTTTATCTACTCGTCTAAAGCTGTATACTTTTATCATGAGTTTTGATTGGATGATAAAGCCGACATATAGAAGGGAATGACTTCGATGTTTTTCGGCAAGATACTAATTGAGGTTAAAAATCATACTTTCGAGTAGTCAGTATTGATCTGCTTTCAATGATATTTTCATTTGACATTGATTCAAGAATAAATTCAGTCAAATTGAGGTCTTATCGGTATTTTATTGTCCCCTGTTATCGGTTATGACTTGCTATTTTTTATGAGTAAGTATTAGAACATGATCTAACGAGTAAGTAAAGGGTGTTAGGTATCTTGAATTTTTATGATGTAATTCTATTTTATTTGTTTATTGTGCGAAAAACAAGGTAATTAGTGTTTCACTGCATTCTTCAATGTATCCAATATAATTGATGTGCACTCGATACTCCGCATCCACGTGTGGATCGATATTATTCCCCTATTCATTAATCTTGGCTGCGTTCTGCTTTTTCAACTTTTTCCTAATATTTATTCATGAGAAGATTAGTCGAATATTCGCATTTGAAATTGAAAAAAATTTCAAGGAAAAATTATTCATCCATTACCAGTCGAGAAATAATTTTGGATCATCGTAATTCGAAATTTTTTAATATTTCATTTGCGTACGCGGTTGTACGTTACGAAGTGGAAATCTGGTTAATTTCACGGCCAAGGTTATTTCCCTCATTTAGTTGTGATTCAACGCAAGGATCAAGGTTGAGATACAGAATTGTATACAAATGCGCGCCGAATATGTCCGGTTGCTTTATGAAACGTTTTACAACGTTTGTAATGCAATTTGAAGATTAACCAAGCGTGAAATTAATTAGTTAATTACATATAATAAGTAACTCTTTTTAATAAATATCGTTCTTTGGGCTACGCTGAGGATTGTACGTGTGTTTATTTAGAAGTCCAAATTTCCCAACAGCCACTTGTTCGAGTTGTTTTTAATGAGGTCAATCACTCTTATTATAGTATCAACACCTACGAAAAAATTCACATTGTAAATAAGCTGAAAGGAAATCTCGAATGTAAATGAACCCTACGTGCAGGAATGTAATTATAAAATTAATTTTCGGGATGTCCGATCGCCATAGTCCATTGTGGTTTTAAAAATAATATAATGGAATGTATGACGTCATCGTGGTAATGACTAAAATCAACGTTGACGAATCGCTGAAGGGTTTTAATGTAAAACTATTATTACAAATGAGCAACAGCTTGAGGATTTGCAAAGAGGAATGGAACTTCGTGCTTCGTAGCGTTTTCTCGAACTTCGATCATCGAATGAAGATAGTTATCTGGGTGATTTTTAAAAATTAGGATATACCGTAAAATGAAATGATCTCAATTTTGTTTCCTCATTCCATGGTGAAGGAAGGTGATCTTCTGTGAAAAAGTGCAATTATTGAAATACGATAATTGCAAATTCATAGAAGTTAATCTAAACTATACCTATAACCCTTGACCTGCGGTTATTAAGAACCTTAATTCGATTATCCTGATATCCTTCAGTAACTCTTATCCCCCAGTTGTTGATGATACTGGTATTAATAACCTCCTAAACCACAAACGCCTCTGGATGATGGAATTCTAAGAAATTTTATCTCCATTATTTCCTTCGTTAAGGCTATCGTGTATTTGTTATATGCATAGTCGATGGATTTATGTGAACTTTAATATAGGGTTGGAAGCATTAAATCGATACGTACGAATACCTTTATAGGGTATTTTTTAATAACCGGGTTTTTATCAATGAAATACAGACATTCTATGTCAGCTCTTGTACTACCATAGGTTAATCACTTCCGTAAACTTGAGGTTGTTAATAGTTCAAACATGCTCCACTTAAACTGCATAATTAAAATTATTATCGCGGAGAAATGCGCTACCTATGGGAGCATCAAGGTTATCCGGTTGTAGACAAATTCTATTTTTTTAAGTGTGGTTATAACTAATTGAATATTAGATTTTTTATTCTTCATTTATCGACGTAGAAAAAATTATGATTTTGTAGAAAGGTAATTGATATTTGTTGGGAAATTTTTTAGTGAAAGGTAACACGTTCAATTAAATTTTTTCGATTAAGTACTTTGGCAATGAATTTGTTAAAACCTTTAAGCTGATAAAAAATTTTACGATGTGTTTATTTTGCCTGCTTGCCTACGTAGTTATTGAATATGCAACCAATATTGCTGGTGAAGTCAGTAACGACGTAGGTCAGGGAGTAAATCGAAATAATAGGAGCCCAGATAAAATTTGGTATACTTTATTCAAACCATCATTCTTATCACACCCTACGAAGACATACGTAGGCACCTTAGGTGTGCAGCCTCAATTATGGATTGAAGGTCAAAAATTTGTTTTTCGTTAATAACACGTTAAATATGCACTTGAATGTTGCATAAGTGTTTAGCAAAGTAGAATCTCGTTGAATTTCTTGCTAGAAAAATCCTATAATTTTTTTTTTGTATAGTGTCTCACAAAGGCAAAAATAATATGAGAAATATGAATTAGGGTGGGCCCAATTTCACTTTTTTTTCAAAATGTGAAAACGAGTAGCTACATTACAGTTGCTAAATGACTTATAAAAATTTCGGTTCTCTAATTCAAATTTTTGGAACCCCTCCCCCATAATGAAGTCAAAATTTTAAAAAATTTTAAATTTTCAAAAAAAAATAAAAATAAGTTTTCAAACAGTTAAAAAATTTTTTACCTTCCAAAGTCATATTTTGTTGCCCATAAACTGAAAAAATTTTAGCGACCAATTTTTTTGAAATTTAAGAGGTTTAAACAACTTTTTAATATTTTTTTCAAAAAGCACCAGTTTTGTTATTTTCAAAAATTAACAACAAATAATGTGTAATTTATTGGTTTTTTGTACATTATGGACTTTATTCAAGTTTTTTTGGATTCTAGAGGAAAAATATGCTTGATTTTTATGCCACAAAGCGAAGGTAAAAAAATTTTTAATTGTCCAAAAATTCATTTTTTCGAAAATTTCGAAATATCTAAGGGTTTGACTTCATTTATTTTGTTGGGGAGGGGGATCTAAAAATTGAGTTAGATGTCTAAGATTTTTATGATGTACTTTTAAGGTATTTGGTAACCCGGCCTGCACTAGAACGCATTACGCAGTGGTGCCAGAGTACAGCATCTCACTGCAAGTTTTTAGAGGAGCCTTTTATCATAGGTATCATAATTTTCGTTCGCTTTTGACTTGAATTTTCAAGGTTATTTCTGGGAGCGAAGAGGGAAGGAAAATTTTAGAAAAAAATTGATATAGAAGTAATGAAAACTCTCCTTCTCATCTAAAAAAA